>CANXYC010786468.1:0-48716 GCA_948193065.1 Aleurites moluccanus | reverse complement strand
GAAGAACAGATTTGAGTCTATTAGCAAGAACCTTAGCTATTATTTTGTACATGACATTACAAAGAGCAATAGGTCTAAGGTCTTTCAATCTTTGAGGGTGATCCACCTTAGGAATAAGGACAATAGATGTATCATTGAACCCACTAGGAAACTGACCTTGAGAGAGCCATGAAGAGCAGATGCGAACAATATCCTTGCCAATTAAATTCCAGAAATGCTGATAAAAATTCGGACTAAAGCCATCAGGGCCAGGAGCTTTGTCAGGATGCATTTGATTCAGTGCAATCCAAAATTCTTCATCAGAAAAAGGCAAGAGCAGCTGTTGATTAACATCGTCAGAAATCACCTTCTCCACACAATTGACAACATTTAACGGGTTGTTAGCTCCCCCATTAAAAACTCCTTTAAAATACTGTAAGATAATTCTGCTAACATCCTCCTGCTTACTATGCCAATCACCATTCTCATCATAAAGGCCCGATATATGATTACGCCGCTTTCTTGTTGTGGCACAACGGTAAAAATATTTGGAGTTAGAATCCCCGTCTCTAAGCCAAAAGACTTTAGCTCTCTGACGCCAGTAATTGTTCTCTAAGATTAGAACAGCCTGTAATTCTTTTGACTTTGAAATATAATGAGAAATAGATAGAGGATCAGTTCTAGCTCTTAAAAACTCTAGTTCCCTGCGGATTCTTGTCACTCTACCACGGAAGCGCTGATTTACTTTACTACCCCAAACAGCCAAAACATTTTGACAGTCCATCAAACGGGACCAAGCACAATCTGGAATACCTCCCCTCCAACCTATCATTACCACGTCCAACAACTCCTCTTCTTGTAGCCACAAACTTTCAAATCTAAAAACCTTCATTTTAACACGACATTCAGGCCGAAAAACTAACCAGACCGCTGAGTGGTCGGAGACTGGTGTTAGAACATTGTGCGACACAACCTCAAGAAACAAGTCTAGCCATTGGCTAATAGCAAGAAACCTGTCAAGTCTTTCTTCTATATGAGCATTGGTGCCTCGACCCTTCTCCCAAGTAAATGGATGGCCCTGCATAGAAATATCTGACAACCCACAATCATCAACAGCTGTACAAAAACCATTAATTAAGTAGTTTGGTTGTGGTAAGCCCCCCTTTTTCTCACTCGCCAGCAAAATATCATTGAAATCATCACCAACAACCTAAGGTAGAGAAGATACCTCACAAAGAGAACGAATCAAATTCCAAGTAGCCGAGCTTCTAACTCTTTCGGGAAAACCATATATACCTGTAAACCTCCACTGAAAAGCTTGTGGATCCGTAACAACAGTAGCAATATGATTGTTAGAGAAGCTTTCAATAGCACAAGAATAACCACTTTTCCACAGAAGAGCCAGATCCCCGCTTCTGCCCATACAATCAACAACGAAACAACCATCATACTTTAGAGTACATCTCAAAAACTCCATCTTGCACTTATTTGCTCTGGTTTCCATGAGGAAAACCATGGATGGCAACTTAAATCGTAGCATATCCTTCAGCGCTACTACTGTGCGAAGGTTGCCAAGCCCTCGACAGTTTCATATTAGTATACTCATGATGCCCGGCTAGTCTGGTCTGAGCCAGAACCTGCCGATGACTTTGAACAAATTGCTCTGTGGTGAACCAGACAATCCCTTTAGAAAGTTCGGATCCACTTCCATACTAACCATTGCTTTAGCTGTCTCAACCTATATCTTCTTTCTCTTCTTATCCTCTACAAGGCACAATCCAAACTCCTCCTCATCCTTACCTACTAGAGAACTTCGCTCATGATTACCTAGAGACTGTCCAGGCACAGACACAGGAATGCTTCCTTGTTTTGGGATAATAATTACATTATCATGAAGTGGATTAGAAATAATATTTGTGTCCAGATTGGCAGCAAAGGAGCAACTACTTCCGGAGAACCATCTACATTTACGAACCATCTAGCCCCATTACATGTCGCCGACCGCCGTAAAGGGGCCCTCAACCAATGTCCCCATTCCATCTGAATAACTTGGCCATATCTCTCTAATCGTAGAATACAATCACGTTCAGGATGTCCCAATTTACCACAAAGAAAACAGAACATAGGCAAACATTCATACTGAAAATTTACATGAAACCACTCGCCATCTGTTGATTTCATCTTCTTCCAGCGTTTAAGGGGCCTTGAAACATCAATAACTACTATGAGACGCATAATCAATCTCCCTCCCCCGTTAATAGCAAAATTGTTATTGTTCACATCATACTCCACAAACTTACCCAAGAACATCCCCAACTGTCTCCCAATTGATTCGGACATAAACCCAACGGGTAAATTATGAACCTGTATCCAGAAGAGGGCTCTAGAAAAATTCACTTGCATTGGACTCTCCCCCCGTTGAATAACATGTAAAAGCAACAGATTGTTTGCAAAACACCACGGTCCCGCTTCCATGACCCTTTCAAGATCTAAAGGATGAAAAAATTTGAACTTATAAAGATTTGGCATAAATTCAGAAATATGCACTCCTTTCCATGGCTTCCAAACAGAAGCAATCTTTTAAGGCACCGAAATTAACAGTCTTCTCAAAAAGCAATTTACCCAACAGACAAAACGAATCTGTTTCATCGTCGGTCTGATTGGACGTAGGAACCACCACAATCTCAGCGTCCTCACCTTCGTCTTCCAAAGAAACACTAGCAAATTGATCCTCCATGACAGACAACAATGGAACGCAGCAAACAAAATCAAAAAGGAAGAGGATGGCTCAATTGCAAAAACTCAGAAAAAACAAAAAGAAAACGAAAGCTGTGAAGTCACGATGAGAAACCCGTGTCAATGAAAAAGATGAAAACCTAACCTCTCACAGCGAAGAGGAAAAATCATAAAAATAAATAAAAATAAAAATAACTCAATTTATATTAAATGTAATATTTTAAAATTTAGATTTACATAACTCAATGGTCGGACATCCAGTAGATGTAAAAGTTATAAATCATTAATTATTATTATTATTATATTGTATTTGCTTGTAATTGTATTTTTTTTCCTTCAATTTTGGCGCTCAAAATGTTTTTTCTTTGTAATTTGTGCAAATAGAATTTTTTTGGCAAAAATGGCATAGATGGAAAATTTGAGTGGAATTGGGATTATTTTAGTTTTTATGTAAATTTTTAACCGTAAAAGTGACAAAATGATTAATTTATTAATAGAATTAAATCTTAAAGATTATTTAATTAATTTAACAAAAAAGATGAATCACTTAGTTAAATCAAACCTTAAAGACGGAATCTTAACATGTCTATAGAATAAAAACAATCATTATCCCAAATTACAGATTTATTATAATACAAATATCTTTTTCTCTTATTTTTTATAATTCAAACTCATTTCAAGTTAAATTATATTATGGTGAGATTGACTTATATACATGGCCACTCAAATGCATATGAAAATTAAGAGTCAATTTAATAAATTAAATTAAATTAAGATATTTCAGATATTAATAAATTTCTCTCATATAAATATTTTCTGAAAATAAAATTTTAATCAAATAATGAATAAATATTATATCAATTAATATGAAAAATTTTATTAATTTCACATGAATTTAAATTTTATCAATAAAATTAATATTAAAAAAAAACGAAATATTAGTATTATAAGAAAAAATTACATGTATTAACTATCAATGACCCATATTTAATAAGGCAAATCCTATGGTCAAGCTTTTGAATGGATCGGCCCAGTCCATACAATTTAACAGGTCCAATTCTCATCTCTGAGCAAGCAAGTAAATGATCTGCTACGGTGACCACGAAAATCAAAAAGCTATTATTAACCAAAATCTTGAGGCAAAGACAGAGAGTAAAGACAGTGCTCAGCAAAATCATAACATAATTTGTATAGTCTTTAAAAGAAGAGAAAATGGCCTAAAGATTCCAAGATAAGATAAAGGTACAGTGATAATGACTTTGCAACTTAACCAATTTCCATTAGTTTCTTCTTCTTCTTCATCTTCTTTGCATACCCATTCTCTCTTCTTCCCAAGACAATATGAACCTTCTTTGAGAACAAGATTGGGTAATTTTTGCCTGCACCACTATACAAATAACAGTAGCTTTAGGAAAAGGAAGCAGACTGTTCTGTTGGTTGGTAAAGAACACCTTGAATTACGTGTTCAAGATGATGAAGAAGAAGAGTTCGAGGAAGAGGAAGATAAGGAAGATGCACCACCACCAAGTCCTCAAGACCTCGAATACATTCAAGAAATCAAAAGGGTTTTGTTTCTATTTGCTTTTTTCTCTTTTTTTGATTCTTTTTTTCATTTGGTATTGTTACTACCTGCACCATTTCTTCTTGATTGCATGATTCTTGATTTCCTTTAGGTGTTGGAGCTTCTCAAGAAAAATAGAGACATGCTTTTTAATGAAGTAATGTTGTTTTGTTTCCTTTGTTATTTATTTATCAATTCTTGTTCCAATTATGTGTAACGCTTTTGAATTTGATATCGTAATTGTTGAAATAGATAGGCTAATAGTCTAAAATATCTCAAACTTTACAATTGTTTATAATTTTTAATTTAATTTTTTTTAATAATTATATCCTAATTTAAAAATTTAAAAGCAATTCTACGTCAAAATGACAATGAGGATAAAATATATTCCCTCTCTCCTGGTGGCCTGTCACAATAACTAAATAACATGAGTGGTACTCACATCCTTAACTCGGATTAATAATAAGTAAAGGACTACATTCAATATAGCCTTAATAGTAAAAACATGAAAATAAAAACTGTAAAAACTCTCTTATTGTATAATTAATTTTATTGGGTTTTTTTTTCTTTTCAATAGAGATAAGCATCCTGTGAGATAAGTAAAAAACTGTGCAATTTTTATAGGTTTAGAGCATCAATCGGAAGAGAGGATGCCTGTGATGAGGATATGGAAGTAAATATCCCATATATAAATTTCATGTGGGATATGTTCAATTGATATTAATACAGCTCTTCACTCTTATTATTTAGTAGTTGTGGCAGACTAACTAGAAGAGAAGAAAAATATTTTATCCTTACTGTCACTTTGAAGACAAAATTGCTTTTAAGTTTTCAAATGATGGTATGTTTGTTTAAAAAAAAAAGATTAGGATAAAATTACAAAAGGTTGTAAAGTTTAAGGTATTTTAGACATTAAGCCTAATAGATACTAAAACTAATTAACTTTCATTCTTATGAATATGAACTCAAGTACTTAACTTAGATGAAATTATACATACTTTGATTTTCCCTTAGCATTTTCCATTTGTAGTTATCTACTTTGATTTTTCAATTTCTCAACTAAATAGTGGTGTTGTATGTAAGTGACCTTCTCCAATTGCCAATTTATTTTCTGTTTTTGGATTTAATTTTAGGTTAAGTTGACAATAATGATTGAGGATCCAAGAGAAGTTGAGCGAAGGAGGCTACTTGGCATTGAAGGTCCTGATGACCCAACCAGGGATGACTTGGTTGAAGCTCTAGAACAAGTAAGTTCCTATTTCTTTAACTAATCCATGCCTTACATCAACTGTCTTTCAGTTCACTCTACAAATGAAAATGTGGGTAAACCTATATCTTGATTGAAGTCTGCTATATGTTGCACCATCGAGGTTACTATTAGTTCATACTTATGCAATGAGCAACTTAGGATCAGAGGAAAGTATTTGCTGGCTACTGTGATCTGTAATCATTTTTAGAGAATGAAGACTTTTAGTATTTGAAAAGGGTGACAAATTAATTTCAGCTGAAAAGCAAGTGTTGCTTACGTTTGGTTTGGAAATCTACATGTTCCTTATTCATAAACAAAGACAACCAAAATATTTTGTTAGTGAATGTTGCTTCTGCATCTCCATTTAATAACACATAAGATTTCTGTAGAAGTAGGCCTATGTCCACTAAGTTGAACCCATTCAATTTTTTTTTTTTTTTGCATTTCTTATTTCTGAGTGTTATGTAAATAATTTAGTAACAAGAAACCAGAATATTCCACTATCAATAAGGATTGCTCTAAACAACTGTTAACTAGTCTGGCCTCGAGAAGAACCTTGGAATCTACCCATACTTCTCAAGGGCTTGGCACTTATACGTCACAGAGCACTACAGATTTAGAAATAAAAAGGTTTGATTTCCTTTAAGCATTATCCTTGGTAGAAAGTATTTTATGAAGGCTAGAAAGCACTAAAAAGAAAAGGCAGCAAAAAGGAGAAGAATGAGGGAGAAAATGGAAGTGAGATAACTTCTATTGAGCTTCAAGTAAGCATTAACAAATTGCCATGAGAAAAAGGCTAGTGGATGTTCTGTATTCTCAAATGCCTGAACTCATTGTCCTCCCCCCAACTCAGCATTTTCAACTGATGCAAAACAGTCCAACACAAGCCAACCTGCCAAATGAATTAACAAAAAAGTGGGAGAGAGAAAAGAAGACAGTAATTGATAGTTGACAATGAAACCACTTGCAACAAAGCATTTTGACCAGGTATATTCCATCTTCGTGTGCTAGAGAACGTCAAGTAAAAGTTGTTTAGTAGCTGCATCAGTCATGATCGGATTTGTTGCTTGATAAGCCAACTTATCCAGTAGTGTATATAAAGATTGAATTCATTAATAAATAGCCATGATTTTAGAATCCTTAAACATTATGTGTTTTCCTAATATTTGCATTTTGAAAACTCTCCATGTTGACATTTTAAATTCATGTCTTACCAAAAGATGAGGAGAATATGATTTCATTTATTTTGTTATACTAAAATTCTTTGTTTACCAGGTGAATGAAGGCAAAGTCCCAAAAAATCGCGTTGCACTTCAAATGCTTGCAGAGGAATTGTCGAATTGGCCTAATTTAGAGGTAATATTTAGACTTGAGCATATGAGGATTTTTTTTTATGTTACAATTGCTGTGATTTTGAGTTATTCTGGTTTAATTGTGTTCATTACTTTGTGTCTCCATTTTCTTTCAAAAAGATTAGGTTAGCTTTCATGCATAGTACTAATTTGAGCTCTATGGTTTGTTCAAAGACATACCATCCACATTGAGACTAGATGATTGCAAGGAATAAAAATACCTCTCTTTTGGTTTCCCTAAGGAATAAAAATTCTAGTCAACAACATGAAAAAAATGAAAGAGAGATTATTAGTTAGGGCTGATACACTCATTGGTGCTCCAACAGAATATGTGGATCCCATCACAGGAGATGAAGCCTGTCATTATGAGAGGACCAATGCATTTTATTCAGAGTAGATGGCCTTAGATTTTCATGATTATATAATGAAAATGTTGGAATCATACCACTGTAATAAATGCAAAGAGAGCTAAAAATATTATCGATGAAGTAACCGACAATAAGTAAGCTTGGATATTATGAATGAGGCATGGAAGGACACTATCGTTAAAAGCTAATTTTACATCCATGGGGCATATCACCTGGTGTAATTTGTTGTTGCACACATGAGCTCCTGTATCACTTGGTCATTCTCTATTAAATGTGCAGTCACAATAGCAGAGAAATTGGAGCCTGAAAATACAGGTCCATTTAAGAGATTTTGAATAGCATTTCTTCTGCATCTCTTCTACCTAGAAAATTTTGAGGACATATTTAACTAGTGGATGTAGAAAATGGTTGTAGACAATGATTCTTCCAAACCCAGCTTGTTCAATGCTGTAGTTGATATCTATTGCATCTTTTCCATTAAACGGAGGCAACAAAACATATGATGTGTTAAAAATATATAAAAATTGATGAATACGTAACTTATTTTCCACTCATTTTAGCATTTAAGTAGAGCTAGAATACCAATCTTATCAATGGCCTTCAGAAACTTTATACTTTAGAGAACGAATAGATATCTGACTGAATGGCCAACAAATTCTTGACAATAAGTAAGTTGGAGGAACTTCTATCGTTAAGGCTAATGATATAAATGGAGATAACGCTGTTGATAACTAGCTTCAATTTTCAGTGACAGATCAAGTAGAATTTCCAAAAGGGTCGTTGACCCAATTTTAACACTTCTATTATTAATGCTATATCAAGCAGAATTTTAGATGTTACCTGTGCCTTGATTTCTATAAATTGAACCGCCTACATTACCTGATCCACTAAATTTTGAACAGCAGTGTGAATGTAAGTTTCAATGAGTTCTGTAGGGATTGGGAATAGCTTAAGTTATAGGGCAAAGCCTCCACAGAATGGACTGTTGAACCTGTCTCCTTGTATTTTTCAAAAGCTGATCCAATTCTATTTGTTAGGCCATTTATGTACTTCTCATCAAGGACTCACTTATCCTTTCAAGCAATTTATGATTTGTTTAGTCTCTATGCAACCTTTTTCATCTACTTCTTATTATTAATGTTTCTTAAACTTTTCTTTAACTTGATTGGGTTATTAACCATTTTCACCTTTTCTGAAAGCAATGAACAGAACAGCTCATATTATTCTAATTAGCAAACTATCCATCATGAGGACATTCTCATACATGATGTGTTTATTGAGTAGGTTGAAGCACCAAAGACAAAGCCGAAAAAGTCCCTATACGCAAAAGCCACGGACACTGGTATAGATCCTAAGGTTGCTGCTAGGAGACTTAAAATTGATTGGGATTCAGCTGCTGAAATTGAAGATGTTGAAAACAGTGATGATACAGAAGTACCTCCAGTTGTGGTATGTTCTCTTTTCTGATTAGTTTAACAAGTGTCTTTCACATTGACCTGTTTATGAGTCAGTTATATCAGTTCACATATAGTAGTTTGCTGGCATTGATTGACCTGTTTATGAGTCAGTTATATCAGTTCACATATAGTAGTTTGCTGGCATTGATCCACATTTGTTTGGTTAGTCTTAAAACTTAACTTAGTAAGCGTTTATTACTTCATGGATTTATATTGGAATATTCTGTTTTTTTTTTCTGTTGCTAAGAAGTTTTTCATTTCATATTGGTGTTATGGATTTTCCCAATAAGTTTTTCAGAGGTTAATGATTAAGAAAACTAAGGGGAAAAAACAGAAAGGCATAGTTGCATTGTAACATTAATTTTCGTTGGAACGTCTGATTTATCCCCATATTAAAGTGAATTCAAATAATTTTTCAGTTTATTGTACCTATTTATTCATTTAGGGTACCATTCAGAGTAGATCTACTTCATAAATTGCACCTAATGGAATCTTAATGCTAGTTGAACTTAACATTTTTTACTTTTTTTAAGGACAGCATAAAATGATCCCCATTTAGAGTTAAAATTATTTCTTGTATTACATAACTGAGGCTATAACCAAAGGAACTAATTCTCTTGCAGGGTTATGGAGCACTGTACTTGGTCACTGCTTTCCCGGTCATTATTGGTATTTCCGTAGTATTAATTTTATTTTACAACTCACTTCAATAGAAGATTTTGTCGCACCATTTGTATCTTACTAGTACATACATCTGATCGATGTGAATACCATGTTGGGGAACTAAAATGATAAAACAAAAAACGTACACAGATTCATTTGGATGTTTAATTTGCTCATGAATGTGTCTGTTTGCAATACAAAGCTGCAAATAGTTTATTTTGCCCTCTTCCCCTCTTTTTTCATTTTGCTGAGCTAAATTATGCGTGAACAAAAAATATTACGGGATGCATTGACTATTTTTGCAGAAAGGCAGAAATCATAGAATTTCTGTTATTCTCTAATGGTTTACTTATTTTGCCCTCCTGTAAATTTATTTCACACCTAATACATGAGACGCACATTGTGCGTTGTTTCTCCTGTATATTCTTGCATCTAGAGTTTTGTGTTGATGCTAGCACATCAACCACTATATTCCCCTTTGCGCTTGTGAATGCACGCACTTGTTGTGATTGGGACAAAATGGATATAAGAGTTGATTAACATCATCAAGACGTTACCATTGCATGAAAGTAGGGCCTCACATGAATAAAATACAGAATTGACAACTCCCAGGGACAAATGATACCTTGATCTGCTGCAGACTCTGTGTATATATACTAATACTATATTATTATATGCCCCCATATTATATTAGGCAAGTAGAAAACATGCAAATCACTACTGTTGACGCTTAGGAGATGCTACCCACGTTCTGACTTTGTCATATATATATATATATAGTTCAATCCCTTAGTTTACCCTCAGAATCTCTGCCCATAAACATCATGGTTCTCCCAACTTCAGATATTGTGCTTCCAACTAGAAACAACATCCAAGAAACACTTGAAATCTGTGATGAGCTAGACATTTTTGCAACTGCTGAACACTTCCACGAGTTAAAATTCTTGGCCACTGGAGAATCTGAATTGCTAACTAGAAAGGAGAGTCCGCAGCAGGAGAAGCAGATTTCGGTGGATCCCATATCATTGCGAGAATCATCAAGGAGAGAAGCTAGCTTCAATTTCATGCTTCCACCTATTGTTACTCTGCCAGATGGACTGCCACCTCTACCACCCTTAAAACCACCACTTATAAGCTGCAGTCTTCCCAACTCAGTCTGCACGTCCCCTCGATTCAGCTTCAGTTTGTTGAAGAAGAAATGGAAGAATGAAAGCCAAGCATCTCCTCGTCAAGTTGATCGTCTGGTCTATCGAAATTCTGCAGCACACCCTCATCTCACGCAGAGACAAGAAATTGATCATTTGAGGAGAAGCAAGTCTTGTGCAGAAGGAAGATCACCTGCAACAGCTGATGAACTTGATCTTTGGTTTAGTAAACCAAATGTCAACAAATACGACACCAGACATCACACAAACTTGTCCAAAACTGAAGCTAACAAAGATTATCATAAGGCTGGTAAGAACATGGAACGGAATAATGACAAGGAATTTAAATGTGGTGCCCTATGCATGTACCTTCCTGGCTTTGGAAAGGGAAAGCCAGTGAGATCAAAGAAAGAACAAGTAGAAACAGAGGTAGGAAACATAATATCCAGGACAGTTTCTCTGGAAAAGTTTGAATGTGGTTCCTGGGCTTCTTCAGCTATAATAAATGACCATGAAGATGGAGACTCCATGAATCTTTACTTTGATTTACCACTGGAACTGATTCAAACTAGTGCAAATGATGCAACTTCGCCAGTTGCTGCTGCTTTTGTTTTCGACAAGGATAGGAAAGGGTGTGTCTAGAACAATTCTGCAAGAGCAACACCCAGAAGGTCTCATGAATCTTCACGCCATGTTCGGTTTTCAACCTCATCTCCCACATCTTGCCCTGCCTCGCCAGCTTCTTGCATTACGCCTCGCCTGCGCAAGGCGAGGGAGGACTTCAATGCCTTCTTGGAAGCACAGAGTGCATGAATCATTCTCACCCTTATTTTGTTTTTCCCTCCTTTGCTTGTCTTGGGATTATCCACACATGCATATATACAACACTTGAATATTTTGCCTAAATATTCAAGCAATCTTATGGAGACAAGGAAAATAAGTTCAAACAAGATGATTATATATGATTTTTGCCTTTTTTTTTTAAATCATATTTTGGGTTTGTTCACTTGATATTTTTTGGTCTGCTACCAAATTTTGATGACCAATGCATCAATTTGTCAAATTTCAATTTCCCATTGAAATTTTTAAGAGATGCTTCAGTTGCCATTATATCATCATATATAATATTTGAACCATTATATTTTTATCCTCTAAAAGCCAAGAACATTACAAAGCTATGATTGCTTGAAGATCGACAAATTAATTGATCTCTATTTGTTTGGTTGAAATTTATACCGTATATGAAATGATATGTATTGAGAATTATTTTACTCAACTTGAATGTAATTCCATGACCTATGCGTCTAATTCAATTTAATTTAATTCAATCTATAATTAAATCGTGATTTATTATGCATCGTGTGTTGGATTGATTTAAAAAAAAAATTTAATCCATATTTTTATGAGTTAAGTTAAATTTTGCATATGTGAATCCGTAAATTGACTCAATCCAATTTGCATATATATATGTATTCATTTATAATCAGTTCGTATATATTTATATAGTCCAAATATATATATATATATATATATATATATTTTAAGAAAATCTTACATAGACCAAGTTAAACATATTTATATAGTTCAAATTAAAAAATTTAAATTAACTTGAATATAGTCAATCTACAATAATTCTATATCAATATTAATATTAAATGTGTTAAGTATTAATAAATATAACCTAATTTTTGATATTATATTTAAATTTATTGAAAAACTCTAACTTAAGTATTTTACTTTCTAAATAAATAATATTTCATAAAAAAAAGTGTATAATTTTTAATTTTTATATATTTTTAAAAAATAAAAAAAATTACATTTTCATTATTCTTCCAATAAATCGAGAAAAAAATTTATATTAAAATAAATAAAAAAAATTACATTTTCATTATTCTTCTAATAAATAAAAAATTTATTTTATCATTGTTAAAATAAATGTTTGAATATCTGTTTAAAAAATTTAGATTTGAAAAAAAGACTCTTATCTTTTTAAATATTATTTAACACATGAGATTTCACATATTATATTAATTTTTCTTATATTTTAAAAATAAATTATATTTTATTTAATTTTATATTATTATACCCTTTAAATTATTGATGAATATATATATATATATATATATATATATAATAAAAAAAATATAAACTATATAATATAAAATAACATCAACCGATCCACAATTATGAATTAAATTAAATTAATTTTAATTTTATTGTGAATTAAATTCTAATTCACAATACATGAATTGAATTAAATATAATAATAAAATCTTATCAATCAGCCTCGCGAATATCCCTATTCATATATATGGATACTTTTATGACAATATACAGAGGTGTTGACATATTTACTTTTTAAAATATCAATTGATACATGATCGTAATATTATTTTGTGTCAAATGGTGTCTATATTTTATAAATATAATTTATATGAATCTTATTAAAATTTAATTCGATTTAAATTAATAAAAATATTAAAAATTGAAAAATTTTCTTTAAAAAAAATAATAAAATCTCAATATGATACTGCTTAAAACTTTCAAACTCACATAAATTTTTCATGAAATATATATATATAACATCCTTTTGAGAATTAAAATAAAAAAGAAATAGAAAGAAAAATGAGTTGGGATAAAAACTATCCCTCTTCTAAAGTTTAATTAATTTAAATAAAAAATTTTAAAAATTAGTTATTCTTTTAAATATTTATTTCGTCCTTTTTAAAATTGATGATATAAGAGATTTCACTTATTTATTATTAAAAGTAACTTTTAAACAATATCATTTTACTCCTAATAACTAATATTTTTTTTATCCCTTCAACTTTTAAAAAAAAAAATATTTATTAATCATTTTATTTATTTTCTTTTCTTATCCCATAAATTAAAAATTATCTTTTTTTTCTCACGCAAAAAACTTTCAAAAAAACCTTAGTTTTTATTATTAATTTTTAATTTATTCCACTAATTTCATATATGGGAAAAAAAATAAATAAATCTCTAAATTATATCATTTTGCTCACTTATACTTTTTTACTTTTTTATGGCTCAAAAAAAACCTAAACTTTTTAATTTGGCTTAAATAAATTAAATTTGGATGGTGATATTAAATTTCAATTCAAATTGAGTTTATTTGAACCAAATTAAATAATTTAAGGGTTTTATTTTTATCTTTGTATTTTTCAATTTAAATTTATTTATTTTATTATTTATTTATTTTAAAATTTTTCATTATAGAACATATTTTTTATCTATTAAATTTAATAAATAAATTATATTTTTATATTATATTTATTTTTTTAATAATTAAAAGATAATAGTATGAGTAAGTTTCTGTTCTAATTAAATTTTAAAATAAAAAAAATTCTCATTTATGGTATAAACTTAATAATTAAATCTAATTTAATAAGAAAATAAGCAAACTTATTTATCAATTATATTAATATTTTGAATTAATTTTAAATTAAATGATATTTGATAATAAAAAAATATAAAATCTTTTATTTATAAAAGTTCAAAATATATTATTTTAAAAATTTTTAAAATTTTATTAAAGTACAAACTAATTTCACCTATGCCGAAGATAATCACTGTTATCATTATCGGTGTCAATCATCGACATCGTTATTATTATTATCATTGCTATCGCCACTGCTAGACACTAATTTTTATAAAAATTTAATTCTTTATATAATACAAGTGTTAAAATTATAATATCAATATAATTCTAATTCTATAATATTGAAATTTCCAAATATATCCTTACATTAATTATCTATTATGATTATTGTCTTTTTCTTTAGATGTCATCACAATTAATTATGAGAAAAAAAGATGGATTTGTATTTTCTTTTGGTACAAGATGGGTGAGTTAAGAGTTTATGTCTCTCTCTATATATAAAAGATTAAATTAAAATTTTATAAATTTGAAAAATTAATTAAAATTAAAAATTATCCATATTAATTTTTGTTATTCCCTAAATAATGCAACTATTATTATTATTATTAAAAGAATCCCTAAACATACGAATAGTTGAAAGTATAGGAAAACTCAATTTCTTTTATTATTTTTATTATTAATAATCAACCATAAAGCTATCAACCTATATATTAAATGTCTAAAAAATAAATATTTAAAAGATAACTTATTATAAAAGAATTTGGATAATTGAGTACAAAAACCTAAACATACACTATAACATAGTAATAACTTATTAGTTAGGTTAATTTTTTTTTTGTTTTAATGGTGTCAATTTTTAATGTTCTACTTTAATTATTTGATTTAATTTTTGAATTATTTTGCTAAAAAAATTATATTAATCAGTTATAATTTATATTTACAAAAATTATTAAAAAAGATAATTTTTTTTTTCGCATAACCAAATTATGGTTTTAATAATAATTTATTATTTACAATTAATATAAAATTTAAAAATTATTTATTTACATAGCAAACACGTGCAATACACTTATTCAAAGAAATATAACTCGATTCTATCTAGGGATGGGCTTGATGAAAATTATAGGCTAATAACTGTCGGTCCAGGCTCAGCCCAGAGTCAGGCTCTAATGCCAAATTGGCAATAACTTTTAATAGGGATAATATAATTTAAATTTTAAAGAGAATATTATAGTATATACGATTTTTTTTAATTTTTTATTTTAAAAATATGTTTTTTGGTATATATTTATTATATGTTTGATATATAATTAGTATATGTTATATTTTTGATAATTTTTTATTTGCAAAAATAAAATTTTTTCTTATTTTTCGGTATTTTTATAAAAATTTCTAGTTTAAATTATATCAAATATTATATTTTTGGTATTTAACTAGTGAGAAAATTTTTAAATGAAAATATTTTTTTTTTTTAGTATTGGGAGAGAAAATTTATTCTAAATTTATTGTCCGGTAAAATATATATTTATTTTAGACTATATTTCTACATGCAAAATAAAAACACTTTGAATGAGTAGTTATTTGGATCTCAACCTCTAATTACTTTATTTATTTTATGAAATAGATTGATCTATTGATTGAGGATTATAAAATTATCAATTGAACTAAACAATCTTTTAAACTTAAGAAATAAAAGAAGTTTGAAGACAACATATTTAACAATGTTACTTCAATCATTATAAAGAAATTAAGTAGACTATTACTATGTAACAATTGATTTAACACCTTGAACAATATATATGTTACACATACACAAACAAAAGATCAATTTTCCATGTAAATACTTCTCTAGCAATACATTTCTATTTCAGCACATTATCACACACCCAATTGCCATTTCAATGTACATCAAGACATAATATAGACAATTCACCCTACAATTTAAATGACAATTGCTATATTTCACTAGAAATTGTGTATTATCATTGTCTAATGATATCTTGGAAAGTTCTAGGAAGGAGAGCTTATTATGGATCAATAATAAATCATTAAATCTTCATAGTTTTGTTGGTTGTTAGGCCTTGTCTGTACAACCATTTATCAATTGTAATTGTATGGTTATGGTTCAAGTTTTCTTTACAATGAGTTACAGAAATTGTATGGTTATGAAAATATAATTACAGTTAATTTTCTAATTAATCATAAATTATAATTATTATATTAAAATAAAAATTATATTATAAATTAGAAATACACATGTACATTCTCCAATTCTTCAATCTAATATTCATTAATTACTTGTATCTAATCCATGAAAGGTTTAAATCTTAATAATTAATTTTTAATTTTTTAAAAATATTGAAATAATAAATGGAAATATATATTTTGTCCCTCTAATACTTTACATTATTACATTATAATTTGTAATTATACTAAAGGTTTTTTGAAAAAACACATCTGAAATATTTATATAAAAATATGTGGATTTTGATTATATTTTTTATTTAAATTTTAATTTTAAGAGATATTTTAACATACATAAAGTATTATCATTACAATATTTTTAATATATATATATATATATATATATATATATAGTTACGGAGTCATATTAAGGCAAGAGGGTATATGCCCATCTTGAATTTGAAAATATTTTCTAAAAAATTTTTTTTTTCAATAATTTTTAGGATAAATTTCTATTTAGTCTTAAAATTTGATCTAATTAACATTTTCGTTCCTATTTTTTGAAAATTTACTATTTAATTTCTATACTTTGATTTCGTCAGTATAATTGGTCAATCCATCAATTTTATCATTAAAATTTTATAAAAAAATTAAAATATCCTTTATTCATACTTAAATTTTTCATCACAATTAAAATCAATTTTCAATCATCTTTTATATGTGTTGCTACCATATTTTTCATGTCTCCAATTTTTCACTTTTTTTTTTCTTTTGAGAAATTGAATTGAATGTCATTAATGAATCAAATGAGAAACATTAGATAAAATGAGAGGATTGACCATAGAAGGTATTTGAGAAATTGAATTGAATATGTTATTAATGAATCAAACGAGAAACATTAGATAAAATGGGAGAATTGACCATAGAAAGTATTTCATCAATTCAAACAGTTTCAACCACAATAAAAGAATAAAAATGAGAGAGCGCATTTTTTTCCTTATTAGCAATTCTAGTGGTAAGGGATAAATATAAAAATATGACGCAGCCTAAAAGACTCAGGCCTGTGAAAACCAAAAATCTCCAAGAGAGAGATCCATATAGTTGCAAGCACACCTGAAAAGATCAAATAACAAAAGACCCAAGAAAGTCTTAGTTAAAAGAGGACCTGAGAAGGGCTCACCACCTAAGTAAGGCCTTAAAAGTTGTCTTGCCTCGTCTAAGGACAACATATCAATCCAATGAGGCTACAAAAAAATTTATTATCTCACTTTTCATCTCAAAAACAAATAATATTCCGTCTTGTTATATGTCAGACTCTTTAAACTCATACATTATAATCTCTCTTATCAGTTCAATAATAAAGAAGAATGTATCAGGACAATCAGTTCATTGACATAACTTACATAAAAACCCTGTATGATTATATCGTTCGATACCAAAAAGTAAATTCAACCTACATGTTTTAATCTCATTTTTCTCATTAAAATACTCTCTCTCTATAAGAGGAGGAAAAATAATAGTCTTTTTCTTTTTAAAACTTCATTTATCTACAAGCCAATTAACTTAAATATGGAAGAGTCTTTGATGTTGGTTTGTTCATTGTACATGTCCCAGTCGTTCCACTAAGCCCAAAACAGAAGAATTTCATATTATTCTTTGAAGATCTCTGCATTATTATCCAGAATGTAAATAATT
The DNA here is from genome assembly GCA_948193065.1 of Aleurites moluccanus. Taxonomy (NCBI): domain Eukaryota; kingdom Viridiplantae; phylum Streptophyta; class Magnoliopsida; order Malpighiales; family Euphorbiaceae; genus Aleurites; species Aleurites moluccanus. The sequence continues at coordinate 30,924 of CANXYC010786468.1, read as the reverse complement.
ATTGTCCCACGTTGTTTTACCATATTCAATTTGACAATCTTTAATTTTCAAAAGATAGATTTAACAAATCAATGGAGCAAATTAATTAGAGCATTATCTTACGGTCTATAGTGCTCCTGGGATACCATAGAACGATTCCAAAAATACACTTGGTCAAAGCATTCAAGAATGTCAAATTAGTCTTATTTGCCGACACGCGCATTATTTCATAAAAGATTTTCTGAACATAAATTAGGAAACAATTTAAAAAAAAAAAAAAAGTAATTAACTAATTAATTTGAGTCAAAGATTTAAACTAATTTCAAGAAAAGTCAGCAATATTGGTCTCCACGTGTCTCCTTATTTGGGCATCCCTATCAAACTTCAAATCAATACTCATAAATAAATAAATTATCAGTTAATCTATGATGTTTACGGGTGTTTAAATAGAAATTTTATTTTAAAAATATTATTTTAAAAATAATTATTATATTTAATTTATTTTTTTTATTTTTATATTTTAAAATGACGTTTTGAATTAATTATTATACATTTAAAAAAAAAATTAATATTTTTTAAATTTTAAAACGATATTTTATATTTATTTTAAATATTTAATAAATAAAATTGAAAAGTTTATTTTTTATTTTTTAAAATTATTATTAATAAATTTATTTTTTATATATATTATTAAATTAAATGAATATTAGAATTTTTTTAAAAAAATTGAAAAGGTAATAGACTGAGAATATTTAAACTGCATGCAAAAAATCCAAAGCCTTGAAAATGATCTTTGTTACATTCCATTAGTAATAGTGGTTTTCTTGTAGTTATGTATATAAATTTCAGTTTGAAAAGAATTCATAGGCATACAAATACTTTTCTGAGATAAGACTAACATCCTATCTGAAAACTTTACTAAATCTTTACATATTTGGAAAACAATGGTTTCTCCATTATTACTACATATTAAAAGAACTTCATACCTCCTTTGTTGACAATGGAATCAAACCTGCAAAAAAAAACAATGGAATCAAACTACATTTTGAGAAAATCATTATGAAATTATATTAAATTGCTATTTTATTTTATATATTCAATTATATTTTAATATTTTTAATTATTATATCACAAATAAAATATAATTATAAATATTTCAAGTATTATAATATAATATAATTAACATGTATGAACAGAAGAAAAATCAATAAGTTTTTAGTTTAATGACACTAAAATCATCTACAGAATTGAGAATTGTGAATTATTGAGTTTGAATTATAGTTGAAATTTAATTTACCCAAAAAATGAAAAATAAGAGAAGAAAAAAAAAATAGATAAATTATTGATTATATAAATTAAATTATTTTATTTAGTAATGTAATTGTGAAAATTAAAATTCTTAAGTGAATAAAATAATTAGATAATTATTAAGAATCAATAACCTTTAAGACACAATAAAAGTAAAATAAAATTCATGATAAAGAAATCAAAGAAAATATATATAATATAACATAAATTTCTAATAAAATATATAAGGAAAAAACAAAATATTAATTTTTAGATTTTTCAAATTTTTATTTGAAAATTTATCTCGATTTTGATAAATGGAAAAATTAAGAAAAAATAATTTAATAGAGTTTTTATTTTTTTTAACATTAATAGATTTTCACTTTAATTATCAAATGTAGTATTATCAATTTTCTTACTCTCAAATTAACAGTAATAGAAATTAAAAATTTGAAAACATTTATAAAAGTAAATTCTATTCAATTTTAATAAATTATAATTAAAGTAACAATTTGCTTTGGTGATATAAATTTATTCAAACACTCTCTGGCGTTCTAAATTATACTATTTCCATCTCAAAAAAATAATCATATTTCTTTATGCATAAATTAAGAAATTTAATTATTTGCAATTTATTATATTAATTTTGTCATTTTTTTTTTAAATATCTATATTAAAATGTTCCTATTATACACTTTTTAATATTTTATTTTATTTTTTGATATTTGAAATAATTAAAAAACTCCTATTTTTAATCTAAATTTATAAATTCAACATAGAAAAAGTAAAAATATAATTATCTGATGATATTAATATGAATTAATGGATAATATATTTGATAATTATCTATTAAATTAATATTTAAAAAAGTAAAAAAATTACAAATTAAAACAGATGAAAAAAAAAATTTCTTAGATAAAAATAATATATATATATATGATATCACATGATAATTCAATTGTAAACAATTAACATTAAATTAACATTGATGTTAAATTCATAAATGATGCATTTAATAGGTCTTTCATTGAAATAAATAAATAAATAATATATTCTATCTATAATATGTGGTCCACAACACATAATTTAATTAGAATGAGGAGATTAAGTGAACATTAATTATTATATCACATGCAATTACTGCTTGGTTATGTAGGATAGGAATTAACCATTTTCTCTTGTAGAAAATTCACATAAAATGGACAATTGTTATAATTGTCTTAAATCAATGGGAAAACAATATTTTACCTAACAAGTTTTGGAAGGATCTTTGCTAGCTAGTAATAACTACAGGGAGATAATCATTTCATCAACTACAATATATGACCTAAAGACTAAAGCAATAACTACAAAAGTTGTCCTTAATTAGTTCTCCATAATTAAGAAATTAATAGAGTTTTCTGATAATAAAAATATTAGAGGTTACTACTTAATTTGAATTTCAGTTATAATTAAATATGTTATTAAATTAAGAAATTTATGAATGTTTAAAGAATTATTTTAATTAATTATAAATTTACTCTTCTATTTTATTAATTAAATGAATTTTTCCATAATGTATAAATAATTTATTTTTAATTATGTGTAAAAATTAATTGGTGAAATTATCACTTTATTATTAAATAATAAAAAATATAAACATAAGTTAATTGAGAAAGATAGCTCCCTTCCTCCATTGAAACCTAACCCAACTAAACCAAATACACATATAAATGTAGAAACCTTCTAAAATCTAAGATCACATGGTCTCATGTGCACATACCCTACCAATTTTTTTTTTTTAATATTATACTACGAATTTGTTATGCACTGGAAAATAAAATAGAAACAAAATCCACTGGCCAGTGAAGCATTGTTTTATTGTTTTCCAAGAAAAGGAGCTAAAAAAATAAAATATATATATATATATATATATATATATATATATATTATTTGCATAAATAAAGGGATGAGTTGTCTCCATAAGTAGTTAACTACCACACCCAATATAGAGTCCTTCCACAAGTTCATACCATCTCATTTTCATACCCATGATTATTTTCTTTATTTTCATAATTTAAAAAAGATAAGTTAATATATTTTTTAAAACTATACTAAATCATCTTCATATTTCTAAAATTATATTAAAATATTTTTATATTTTGCTTCCGTTAAACAATGAGATTATTTCGTTCATTTTTTTCCTTTTTTCATTAGTTAAAACTTAAAAAGTCAATTTAAATAGAATTAACTACTTTAACGTATTTATATTTTTTTCAAATTATACTAAATCATCTGTATAATTCTAAAATTATATAAAAATATTTATATATTTTTCCATCTAATTTAAATCACATCTGGTAATTTCACCGCCAATCAATTTCTCATATGCACTATTAAAATGAATTTTCAAATCATATTCAATTTTTTGTTTAAATTTACTAATTTTAAATTTATCCAATTTAAATCTAATTCTCAAATAAAATTTCACATTTATATTATAAATTCTAAAAGTATTTTTTGAATTAAATTCTATAAGTTATTTTCCAGCAAGAAGAATCATTTATTATCTTTGAAATTTATAAGTCATAATATTAGTGTTTTTGTGTTCTTGATAAAAAAGACTCAAAAAATCAGAACCAAATTGAATAAAAGGGAGGAAATTAAACCTTATGTAATTTTAATTATAGTAAAATATTTAGACGTTTTAGTATAATTTTATAAATATAAAAATAATTTAGTGTAATTTGAAAAAATATAGAGACGTCAAAGTAATTAATCTAAATAATTTAATTAAAAGTGACTAATGAAAAAATGAAAAAAAATAGACAAAAATATTTCATTGTTTAATAAAAGCAAAATATATAAACATTTTAATAAAATTTTAAAAATAAATGAACGATTTAATATAATTTAATAAAAATATAATGATATTAGAGTAATTAACCCAAAAAAATTATAGAATATCAATTAACATAGTAACTATAAAAATACAATTATGAAGTGATAATATGACCCATTAATCTAGTTATTATTCTTTTTGCTACATAAATAATTCTTTAAAGCAGATGTGATTTTTAGAGCTTAGATCATGAATCTTCTGTATCATAAAATAAATTATTAATTCAATAATTATTATTTAGTCATTAATTATATATATATATATATATATATATATAATTCAAATTCAAATCCCATCTGTAAAGAAAAAATAATAAGAATTCAAACATAATAATTCTTCCATTATATTTTAGAAATTTTAATATATTTGAAAATTTTAATTGAATTTTCTTTTACATAAAAATTTTTAAAGGAAAAAAGATGGAAAGTAACTTCAAATATTTAATTTTCTACCGGTAACACCTAATAATAATAATATAAAATTAATATTTTTTTGAGGAAATAATAATATCAATATTGTAATTCATTTAAGCAATTTAGCATCTTAAACATATATATATTGTGCTTGATCCATGCCCCCTAAACTTGGTTAAATTTCCATTTATATCCATATAATTTGCATTATTGTTTTTAAAATATTTCCTTGACCCCACATAAAATTTTAATAATTTTGCTAAAACCATTAAAATCTTTAAATTTTTCATGTGATAACATTATTTTTAATTTAGTCCTTGAAATCCAAAAATTTCATCTTAATTCTTGAAATTTTTTACATCTTCTCATTGTTCGATGATTTCTTAAAAAATCAAAAATTTTCTTTTACACTTCAAAATGTGCAAATTTTTCATTATCATATATACCATTAACCTTTTATTAATCTCAAAATTTTAATTTATATTATCACTCTGACTCTAACTTGAATATTTTAATTTAATAAAATGTTAAGCATAAAAATTTATAGTTAAAAATTAAGTCTTTAGTCATATTTCGGCTTCAATTATGTACTCTGCTTCAGTAGAATGTTAACATAAAAATTTATAATAAAAAATTTCAAGTATTTAAGATATGTAACGAGAAAATTAGAAAACGAAAGGAGATTGCAATTATAAATGAAAGGTCACTCTCAAATAGCTGGAGCAGAGTGTTATAAAAAAGCAAAAGTGGGTTATAGTGAAACATACAGCGTGGGTAGAGAATATTACAGTTGGAATGGGTTTTTGTATGGAGACTTCAACACCGTCCATCGAGGGGCATTAAAGCAAAAAATATATAACATTTACAGCCATAAATACAAATAAATACAAATGTTGTGTAAATTAATTATTTTTTTTTTTATTTTCTAACAAACATTATTCCTTGCATCTAACGGCAGTATTTAATAAACCCAAAACACTTGTATTAATTACTAGTGAATTTATTGATTCAACTACATGTGAATCTATGGGCCCACCTACCCATCAATAAGTAGTTATTTTTCCCTCTCAATAATATTATTCTTTATTTACTTTTCCCCAACTATAATGCTTATATTCATTAAATTTAGAGTAATATGTCACGAGATTTTTATGTATTTGTTATATTTTTTAACATTAATTTTATTGATAAATTAAAATAATAATTAAAATAAAATAAAATTTAAGTATGTAAAATTAATTATATGTAAAAAATAAAATTTAAATAAATTAAATAAAATATTTTTTCTAAATTTATATTTTTTATTTTTTTTTTATAATTCAAATTATATAATTTTATCCTTATTCATAACGTTCATTTACATATTTATTATTTTATTATAGTTATATTTTATTAATTTAAAAAAAATGACATCATCTTAGACGAGTATTAATATCTATAATTGAAATTCTTTGAATAATACTTGAATTAATTTTTTTTAGTATGCATATTCGAAATAATTAACCTTCTAAGTACATTCCATGAGTTTTTTTTTTTCTTTCCTATTCTTAGAAGTACATATGATTTGTTGGTTTTGGAAATGAAATACCTAGGAATAAAAATAATAATAAATCTTCTATACATATTTTCAAGTTGCTAAAAGTATTTTAAAATTTAAAATTTATATATACAATAAATAAAATAATAATATCTTATATAAAAATCATTTAAGGTTAGCACAATTCTGAGTAAAGTTGGAAATTTAAAAATTTTAGAATCAAATTAAAATTTTAAAAATTTGATTTTTGAATCTTTGATCCCAAATTGAATAGAAAAAATATTTATATTGAATTATTCTAAAACTTTAGTACAATATATTTCAGAAATTCTAAAGTTTAAAAATTTAAAAAATTTTAAATATGGTTTGGATATATATATATATATATATATATATATATATATATATATTGATTTGGGAATTCGAGACTATTCAAATATTATTCAGTTCGATTTGATTCTCAATATGAGAATCAAAATATCTTTAATCTCGTTTTAATATTTATTTTATTTAATTTAATTTTCAATTATTTTCTCGGATCTTATAAATTTTCTTCCCCAATATTTTTAGGATTCGATTCGATATCCTTCCGTGCCGTACTCACCCCCACACATTCCACTTTTCATTATTAAGATGAACTCCTCACAATTCACAATATTCTTTTTACTCATTTTATTTTCAAAATATATATATATATATATATATATATATATATATATATATACTCTAAATTCTTAATTTTGTGAAATTTATTATTATACTTAACTAAATTATTAATATTTTTAAATTAATTCAGAAAACTATTTACAATTTGAAAACTTTAATTACATTGAATTCATTTCGTTTGAAAATGGAATTTAATATATCTCTTTTCCCCTAATACTTAAATAGACTTTATACATTAGTTAAAAAAAGATTTTTCTATACATTATATATAAGATAAGATATTAAGGGCCAATGAATTATATTGTAATAATCTATTATTAGGCACTAGGCAGCTTATTTATAAATAAAATAAAATGTATATTTATTTGATTTCAAACATAATTTAATAAATATATATATATATTTTTTACAAAAGAATATATCATAATAATTTTTTTTTCATTTTTACATGTTATAAAATAAATTTTTTCTTTTAATTTTTATATTATGTTTAATTTTTATTTCTAAAGTAAATATTTTTTTATTATTAAGAAAGTTAATTAACCAAATAAAAATATTAAAATATTAAAATTTCTCAATATAATTAAAAATAATTTAATAATTTAATAATTATAATTTTTTAACAATATGCATATGATTATTTGATTATTTACTTGTTATTTTAATCCTATAATTTATTTAATTTTAAAAATTATATATGATTTATTAAGATATTTTAGTAAAATATATAACTAAAAAATATTTTCAAGGAGCATAATTTAAAAATTTTTCTTAAAATAAAATATTCGTACGATTATAATTTAGAATTTAATTTGATAAATAATATTTTTTATTAAAAATTCAATAAAATATTTGCTTAATATTAAAATGATCAAATCAAAAATTAAAAATAACAAAAATAAAACAATTTATTTTATAATATGTAAAATAAAAATATATGAAACTTAAGTATCCCTTCTTATAATTTTAGTACATAAATCTTCGTTTATTATAAGAACTAAAAAAATAAAAAATTTAATTAAATATTTTTTACATGTATAAAAGAATATTTTCTTATATATAAATTATATATTAATTAAATATATATTTTTTTTGTGTATATATATATATATATATATATATATATATATATGAGAATTAAAAATAATAAATGAAAAAAAAAAACTTAATTAAATATTTTTCTTAAGAAAGTTATTATCTAAGTTTAATACAATAAAAATATTATAGTCAAGTTTAAGTTTAAATTATATTTATTAAATATATTTTTATTATATATATATGTGGATTAAAAATAATAAATAAATAAATTTAATTTAATTAATCATACTTTTTTATAAAAATTATTATCTAAACAATGCAATAAGAATATTATAATAAGTTCAATTATAATAAAAAGGTAAAAGTGTCAAAAAATAAAAGCATAGTGTTAACATCGCATCCCTTAATATTCTCTTCTTTCTTTAATAAGTTATTTTAAAAAAAATTATTTTGTTTCAACTTATTTATTATTTAATCACTTTAAATAATCGAGTATATAATTTTTTTTTTCCAATTTTACCTTATTCATTATTATCTACACTAATTGTTCAAGCACTTCACACTTTTTTTCAAATATATATATATATATATTTCTTATAATAAAACTATTTAATTATTTTTTTATTTTTATATAATTATGTTAAACCACAAAAAGAAAAGAAAATTAGTAATACTAAAGAATTACCTGATATTGTTGCAACTAATGCTTTTTAACAAACTCTTTTTTTTTTCTTGGTTCTATCATCTATACTTTTAGATAGTATTTTTTTTTTATTGGGAGGGGAAGTCAAAGCAATTACTAATAATGTTTTTATAATCCGATTAAAAAATCGATAAAAATAAAGAGTCAGAAATTTGATTGAAATCAAATCGATTAAATAAAAAAAACTTATATACATATATATTTTTATATAATTTAATATTTATTATATATATGATAAAAATAAATATAATTTAACATTTATTATTTTTAATAAAAAAATTAAAAAAAAACTAACCCGTTCAAATAAAAAAAACCAATCTAACTCGATCGGTTTATCAATTAACCGATTGATTTACTAATTTTTAGAAGGCGAATAAATAAGAACTGATCAAATCAATTCTTAATTTAATTTTTAATTTTTTAATTTGACTAATTGATCCGATCCGATTTTAATAATAATGATTACTAAGGTACCTAGTAAATAAATAACCACAGAAAGGGAAAATAAAATTCTAAAAAAGCATGAATATAGTGGGCTTGACAATAATTAATATTCCATAATATAACTTGAATTTTCACCTCTTCCTCCAAAGTCATATTTCAATTATGAATTTATGATTCTTCTTCCTTTGCTTTTTCTCATGGATTAGTTAAATGATGATACAATTTGAAAAGGACATTTTTTTTATTATTAATGAAAAATTCAAACTCAATTAATAACAAAGGGTCCAATTTTTTGTCACCCACATGGGTTTTATTATTATCTTTTAATTTCTTTTATTTAGTTGTCAAAATAAAAATCAATAGATAACAGCCTGTGACTAACATGTTACTTTAGTTCTCATCCACGTAAAGGAAAAAATAAAAATAAAAAATAAACACCTTTTTCATCAATAAGCATAAGCCTAAATGATTAGTGTAAAACCAAAAAAGGTGTTGCAGCCAGCAAGCAATTCTCACTCCTTCCACATTGGCCACATCCTATTAGTGGTGGCTACACTTGTGACCCACACACCGACAAGCAGTCCACCAAATTATGCAATACTGTTCTTTTTTACCAAGAACAAAAAAATTAAAAAAAAAAAACCCTCAGATTTATGTATATTTTATTTATTTTTTGATAAATTTATTGCGACTGAGACTCAAACTCGAGAGTTTACAACTCTAAACTAATTTTATAATTAAAATCAAAATAAAAAACTTTTCAATCTTAAAAATAATTACAGTATAAATTGATTGATAATTTAAGAAATAATTAGGCAAAAGATTCAAATTATGCAATGTTTTAGAAATAAAACAACAAATATACATATACATACACAAAAGAATGCCACACCTCTCCCATGAATATTTTCTGTTCTATCCAAAGATCAGTTTAAATAAAAAGGAGAAAAAAAGAAAAAAAGAATCCTATAAAGAAATGAAAGAAAGAACAATATATATATATATAATATAGTTCTGTCATTGGCGCGTATTTTGTAACCTGGTTCCAATCATCTTCTGCTCAAATTTCTTGACAGACCAAGCAATATCACGCATTGTAGTATCCAGAACATAAGGGTTGTTTTCATAGTTGATTTCTGTTACATTCAGCAAGTTACGGCATGGTTCACGCCTTTGTGCTATGGTTCCATGATAATGGAAATATTTGATCTTGCTATCTGTCTTGTGTGTTGTTTTTCCAACTAAGTTCTGCGACATATGAACACCAGTTGCAAACACGTTGCGTGGCTGGATTGCATATTTTCGGTCTCTCCTTGTACCTCTCTTGATATCTCTATACACAAGCTTCTCAAAACCCCATCTCCTGTGAATCAAAACCACAATCAATTGTTATAAAATATAACATAAAGATCGATTGTTCGAACCTCATAGTAGCCTAATTAACCAAAAAACGAAAAAACAGAGAGAACAAAAACATATTTATTACAGTTTGAAACATAAATAGAATGTTGCAAGAATTTAAAACATGAAACTGATTAGTTACTGTAATCAAGTTTACCATATTGAAAGATCATATTAGACCCGAATGACAGTGTCACGATCAAAATCATTGTTTATTTTTATTAATAAGGTAAAGGTTCAAATCACAATTAAGTCCCAACAAAAATTATCACAATCTTAAAATCTATATATCCCTCTCCAGACTCCATCTCTATATCAAACTCGATATAAAACATTGATGTAATTTTCTAAGATGAACAAGGATCAACTTAGTCTATCACACACAGAATATCTAATTAATTTCTTTTAATAGTTTTACAAGTTCAATTCATCACTACAATCTGTTTTCCATTACCAAAATCAATACTAAATTGATCATTTTAGTTCTTTGCTCTTCTTCTCGAAGAAGATAAACATTCATATACGAGAACACTCAAACACTTAAAAAGGTAGAAAAATCAAAAGAATTGACAAGGTCTTAATCAGTTGTGAATAAAAGACAATCACTTTACAACGCTTACAAACCCACCCCACTTCCACCTGCCCTAATACAAAGAACAGAAGAGAATCACCATACCGACACCAGGAGAATAATTCCAAACACGTATACACCACTTGATCCTATGTTTATTATTTTCTTTTTCAACATTGGTTCTAAAATATTCCAATCAATCAACCACCAAAAGATTACAAATTTTGCATGATATCGCATTCATTCATAACAAAACAACCACCAATAATATATCCTCACACACCCAATTGCTTCCTCCAGCTATATATGGCATTCCTCGTCCAAGTTGAGATAAAGAATGTAACAAACTTTATTCTATCATTAATTAAATAAAAACACAAGAAATTTCACTGGTTAAATTTGAAATTTTTTTAAGAAAGTCATTGACCCAAATTGCAAAATTCTTAGGAACTAACATCAAAATTAGGCACTAGCAAATCCAATTAATACCAATTACTCCCAATTTACAATTAGCAAAGCAATTTCCACAAGTAATTACTCCAATTATAGAAAGCAAAAAATATGTAAATGGGTGATAACTAATTTTTAAAGAAAAGAAAGAAACACGATTTACCTGTAATATCTACCATAATCAGCTGAGAGGCAGAGCTTGCTGTTCATGGGCATCTGCTCAATGGTGAATTGGGTATACTCAGAGAGAGAATCCAACACAGACTTAATGGTATTCTTTGGTGGCATGTAAATGTACTCGTCAACATCAAAGAAGAAGATCCACTTAGCCATAAACTTGTATCTATGCAGACAATCATTAACGACCATGAACTGATTATGGTAATACCCATCAAACCTTTCTTGGTCTCTTATATCCTGCACTGTCACATATCCCAAATCTATCCATGGCTTCAAAACCTCCATCACTTCCTCATGTACCCCACCAGCATCATGTATAACAAAATGGGATCTCTCACCAAAAAGCCTCACATGGTAAGCAATCCATTCCCTTACTCTCTGAGGACTCAAAGCACCATACAAAGAAGACCCACAATACAAATAATCGTATTTGGGTTTTGAATAAAAAACAGAGGAGTTTAAATTCCCAGGTTGTTCTCGTAGAACCTCAAATCTATCAGTAACGTTAAAGTTTTTGTCACCACCGCCAGCTGTGGAGGCATGGAGGAACAACTTCCCACCGGAATTATCAGAGTTTATAGGTTGAGAAAACGTGCAGTTCACCACAACAACAGTGTAAACACGGCCGTATCCCCAATCTGGAAGGATCTTGTAAGCGGAGGAGGTGATGGGTTTGGCGGAGGAGTTGTTGTCAGAGGAAGATTCCGGTACCCACTCGCATTGGTAAGTAGGTTTTGCGTATAGATGAAGAGGTTTTGAAGACAAGCCAATAATGGCAAAACTGTTAAGCCCACCTCTGTAAGTACCCATGGTGATGAAATTATAAGCAGCAGCACCATAAGGATTAAAAACACGTTTAACAATCCCATTTTCAGTGACTTGTTCAGATTGTAAACCAGAGGGAGGTGGTGATGGGTTAGGAGAAGCTGCAGCAAAAGAGGAATTTAAAGGGGAATCTTGGCCGGCAATGGCAGAGGAGGAGGAGGAGGTTGTGGTGGTGGTAGTAGTAGTGGTGGTGGTGATTCTTGAAATACAGAAACGCAGATCAGAAGTAGAAATAGTAAAACGAGAAGGAAGAAACTGTAAAAGAGTAGCTATACTACAAAGAACTAAAAGAGCTGTTAAAAGAAACTTAAGTTCAGCTGCACAGTTCATTACAACACCAACAAACATCCTCTTTTCTCCACCTCCACCTCCACCTCTCTCTTTCTCTCTATCTTTACCCATTTTTGAGAAGCAATTGAACTTAACAGTGAACGACAATGGAGGTTTGAAGAGAGAGAGAAAGAAGAGAAGAGAAGAGATAGAAGAAAACTTTTCTTTCTTTCTTTCCGTTCTTTGCTGCGTGTCTGCTTGTGAGTTTCTTGGATTTTTAATCAGTGCTTTTATAACCATAGCTTTTTTTTACGAGTCTTTTGATGAGAAAGAGAGAGAGAGAGAGAAAAGCAGCGGTTAGAACGTAGGAGTGTTCGGTTGTCATTTTTGGATTTGGAATGTAATTTGTAGAGTAGAGAAGAGGTTGTGAATTTCTAATCTAATATAAGTAATAATCAATAATGTGATTTAATCATCAAGAAAAAGAAAAAGGAAAAGGAATAATGAATTTTTTGGTTTTTGATGATTGTGAATTTTTAATATCTATTATAACAGTAATAATGTTATTTAATCATGGAAAAGAAAAAAAAAAAAGTAAAAGGAAATATTATGTTCTAGAGGGGTGAAATAGTTTTTGAATAAACAATAAGCTTTTTTTTTTTTTTTTTTTTTCTTTATTGCTCTATTGTTCAACAAGAATAATATTATTAGATTAGATTTGTTCATGTTTTAGACTATATGCCTAATTAGTGAAGAAAATTGCAAGTTGAACAAACAGAAATTAAAAAAAAAAATTCAAATTCAATTTACGATTAATTTTATATTATATTATCACTTTAAGTAAAGCGGAATTAAACTATAGAAATTAAGAAATTAAAAATAATTATGAAAAAAATATTAAAGCTTGTAATGGTAATATAAAAAATTTTAAAATTTTTTATATTATTATTATATTAAAAAATATTTATTTACATAAAAATATAATAATATATTGATAATAAATAAAATTTTAAAATTTTAAGCAATTATATATTTAAAAAAAAATTATGAAATGTAACAAAATTTTAAAATTTTAGAGGAATTAAATGTATATATTTTAAAAAATATATAGTTTAAAATAACATATTTTAAATTTTAAAAGTCAATATGATATATTTTATAATTTTACTAATTTATTTATTATTTAATAAATAATATAATTTTGAAATATAAAAAAATTATTTTAATAACTATTAAAAATAATTTTTTTGCTATTATGATTTATAACTAGTAATATTTAAATGAACCATTTTAATAATTATAATTAAAATTATTATAAACAAGAATGAAGGAAAGAAGAAATAATATTATTTTTAAAAAAATAAGATTATTTATTCTCACATTACTTTACTATATTATAATTTTTTAAATTTATAAATATGTGAGTTTATAAATAAATATATTTAAAAATTATAAAATTAATAATTTATATTAAATCTAACATTAAATTACATATGAGCTTTTATTATATTTTATACTTATTTAACATGTAATTCATTTCTTGAGAATTTAAATTGTAATTATAATGCATAAGAATTTTTTTTATATATATTCAATATATAATTTAATGAGATAAAAATATATATAAAAATAGAATATTGATTATTTTTTATTGAAAATAATAGAGAAAAAAATTATATTTTATAAAATATTAATATATTATTCCAAAATAATTTGAAAATAATCCTTTATAAATTTACCATCTCAAGTTCTGAAAATTCAACGAGGAATATCGGTGGGATTGACTAATTATTTTTATTTTATTTTTTATAATTAACAGGCAAATAAAGCCGTGTCAAAGTGTGGGGCTCTAAGCCATCACAACAAGAAAGGTGTGGGAGTTTCTTCGATTTCTTATTATTTTTGCTATTTCATCCCTCATTTTTAAGCTTATTTCTCATAAGTCCAATCTCCTTTTCTTATTTTGTGCCATTTGACACAAATAAATTCCACTAAATTTCCTGAAATTCATTTTAAAAATATAAAAATTCAATTAAAGATTATATTTTAAATTATATATTTTCAAACATAATTTTTTTTTATAATGAAAATTTCCAATCCATCATTCACAGTCAAATTTTTGCATGGATTTTTATATCAAGAGTTATTTTAATTTATGATTTTATTGTAATGGATATAATAAATTATTATATTTTGTTAAGAAAATTTAGAGTTATAAATATAATAATAAAAATAATAATAATAATAATTTTACTATCTCAATAGATTTATATTCATAATTTTTTTTAAAAATAATTTATTAAATCAACGTATCATAATTTTAAAACATATAAAATTATAAAATTCTTTTATAATATTTTTACTCATCATAAAAACTCTCTATTCTAAGATTTTGTAACTCACTTGTTATGTCAAAGTTAAAAAATAGTTTCTTATAATACTTTTATTTATAATATTACTTACTATTAATTATAATTCAATAAAAATTTTTATTCAAATATTTAATTAAAATATATTTCTCACTCATAAAATTGTAAAAGTCTTGTTATAAAATTTTGACTCATAATTCTAACAATTTTATACACACAAATTATCTTGTAAACAAATTGAATTTAATATTAAAAAAAAAC
The DNA here is from genome assembly GCA_948193065.1 of Aleurites moluccanus. NCBI lineage: Eukaryota > Viridiplantae > Streptophyta > Magnoliopsida > Malpighiales > Euphorbiaceae > Aleurites > Aleurites moluccanus. Next base: position 15,649 of record CANXYC010786468.1, on the reverse strand, counting down.
TTATTATAGTGATGATTTTAATAAAAATCTTTCTAATTGAAATATAAACATAAATTTAATTATGTGTAACAAAATTAACTATTTGCTTGAGCTATTCACCTTCAAAAACAAAGTTAAATTAAAATGATTAACTAGACATATCTTACTTTTATTTATTCATTTTATTTTTATCAATTCAAGTATAATACTTGTTAATTTAACTTATATATGAATTTTAATATTATACTAACACTCAATAAATATATTTCTTAAATATATAGTTCGAGTGTGAAATGTATTTTTAATTAAAGATATATTTATTAAATTATAATGAAATATATAATATAATTAAATACATTTCTAAAACAATATTAGAAATGCATTTGATTATATATTGTATTGTATTTCGTTACTGTTTATAGACGTATTATAAATTCATTCAGTGAATGTATTTCATTTTGATAAACGCATAAATTAATTAAAATACTTTAATCAAAATTTAAAAAATGTAATTATAATCTACTGGCGTTGATTATACCTTATTATGCTCCTAAAGTGGGTCAAATATTATTTTTATACATTCATGGTCCTCATGGGAATCACTTCTCACATTTGCCTCCCTTAGTATAGGGAAAGTAAATTAATTATTAATTGTATAAAAAACTAATTAAATTTAATTTAATTAATTAATTAAGACCAAGCAGTAGCTATCATATACGTGTTCAGTAATGAGTACGATATTCTTAGAACCGTCAGATATTATTAGGAGTATCTGATTAACACTCAAATCACCAACGTTACTGTTGCAACCATGTGGGTCCAATTAAACAAGATCACGACACGTGTTGAATTATAAAATACCAAATATGAGATTGTCTTACTGTAATAATAATCCTTCATTAATTATTGACATTACAAAATTCCCCACAAAATGAGGACGTGAAAAAACTTCTTGACTACGTGACAGTATAAGTTAAAAAATTTGAGGTAACGATTGGTACACGTGGCAGTAGTGTGCCACGTGTAAAGTACCAAAGAAAATAACAATATTAAAATATTATTTATTATTAATTTAATATATAAGAAAATCATATGCAATTATGGACCCCACCATGGATGTCTTGTCTAGGCAAGACAGCCAAAAGGGAACAACCAGACAGGCATCTTGACAGGCTCACACTCCAATTCAGAAGAATCGTCCACGTGTCACCGCACCGTCTCCGATAATTTTTGCTAACTTTTTGCATTGAAGCCCTGAGGTTTTTTTGTATTTCTTTTTCTTTTTTACCATCTCAATTGACTCTAGTCTAGCATTCTCTTTTGTGCCATTCTTCTTTTTTTTTTTTCTTTATTGTCAAAGTTTATTCTCTTGGAATTTCATACCACATATATATATATATTCAAAAAGAAACAGTTAATTAAGAAGCATCTAAAAATAATTTATAATTACATATATTAATGTTAAAATAGGGAAAAAAATAGTAATAACTAAATTATTATTCACAGATAAAAAATAAAATAAATCACTAAACCTTAATTTTTTTTTCATTTTGATTACTAAAAAAAAATCGTTTTAAAACAGTTATTAATTTTTGTAAAAATTTCATTTTGATGGCGAAAAACTAACATGATGTGCCATGTCAGCATCAGAGTCCAATCTCATGTCACGTATATGTCATGTCATTCATGTTGATAAGTCAATATGTCACGTAAATTTATAATACTTGAAGTCACGTAAATTTATAATACTTGAAGTCACTAAATTTTTAATAAGTTTTTTTTATTATTTTGATCACTAAAAAAAGACACATTTTCATATCAATTACTAAAATTTTAATTTTTTTATATATATAAGTCACTCGCTGGATTTTAAAGTCGAAAAACTGACGTGATATATCATGTTATCACCTGATAATGAAAAAATTGTCACATTGATGCCATACGGATGATACATAATCACAAATGTCATGTAAGTAATATCATGTCAGATATATAATTTAATTTATAAAATAAAAAATTAAATAACTAATTTAATATTTATATATTTAATATTTATACAATATATTAAATAATTTTTTATAATCACTAAAATATAAACAAATTCATAATTTAATAGATATATCTTTATCAATACCCAAACTCTTAACTCAAAATTTATCAATCCCATAAATCAAAATTTTCACTTCCTTTGAATAATATTGTTCCCCCGTTTGGTGAAAGGATCGATCGAAAGCGCCAACTTGGATAATAATCCCACCCATGACTTGATAAAAAAGAAGTCAAACAAACTAACAACGGTATTCAACGATGGGATAATACCAACAGTGAGGTTGAGTTTGTGAGTAATATATTAATTAAACTTTTGAAAGAGAAGATGAAGCGAGGAGAGAAAAAAGAAAGAGAAGTAGATGAATTTTTATGACGATTTGGATTTGTGTATTTATTTATAAATAAGTAGAGAAAGTGAAGTGAGAAAAAAAGAAAATGAATAAATTTTTCTTCAGTGACCAAAATAATCTGAGCCGATTTTTGTGGACATAGTAGAAAGGAATGGATCAAACTGACCGCTCAACCGGTTTTCAATTTTTTTGGTTGAACAGATCCATTCGGTCCGGGTTTAATAATACTATTCAAAATCACACCTAAACCACCCATCCATCTATCCACATTTGTTGTAGCATCAAAGTTTGCCTTAATAAATCCTTTTGCTGGAGTTGACCATGCTTGGACAGGAGGAGACAACCCATGAGTAATTGCAACAACTACCTCTGAATCCATAGTTACATGTGGTACGAAATTCATGCTTTTAACTCCATTGCTTTAGCCATAATGTCAACCACAAGCCACGACTTATCATTAAAGACCCTATCATTCCTAGCCTTCCATATGCGCCATAATAAAAACGCAAGCAAATCCATTGTAGCAGTTCCATCAAAAATAGAAGAAAGAGAGGACACCATAGCAAGCCACCATGTCTAGAAACTAGAGTGCGGGATATTCATCGACCGTAAATAAAAAATTGAAGTAAACCATACCTATTGAGCCACAACATATTCAATAAAAAAACGTTCAATAGACTCCATTCCATTAGAGTAAATCGACAACCTATTTCTACATTTGGAATTCAAAAATCAAAATTTGATTGCATAATGAGCTGGTTATTTAACAACTGCCACGTGAAGATTTTCAACTTATTAGGGACAACTAACTTCCAAATTGAATGCCATGCAAACCCATCGCTTCTTTGGCCTATCTCATTCATCTCCAATAATAAGGATCATGCCAATAAATATTTAGATTTTACACTATATTTTTCCAAAACTAGTACCATGCCAAACTTGTCTATCCACTTTGTTAATCAAAGGCAGTGGTATAGACAACACAACTGATGTACTGAGTTCTTCAATAACCTGCTGAACGAGAGAAATCTTCCACATACCAATTCCACTGTCAATTAATTGAGCAACTCGATGAATATCGGTCCTTGCATCTTTTCGGATTCTCGCCTTAAAAGGGAATGTAGTGGACAACCAGTCATCATCCCAAATCATAATATCATTACCCGACCTACCTGCCATCTAATCCCTCGAGCTAGCAATTTCCTTCTTGACAAATTACTCCGTTATGCCAATGAAGAATTAACAACCACTCGTACATTTATAAAATTCGTATGTGGAAAACACTTACCTCTTAGAATTTTATACAACAAAGAAGAAGGGTCACTCATCAACCGCCAACCCTATTTAGCTAAAATAGCTAAATTAAAGGCCTTAATATCCCTAAATCCAAGACCACCATCTCGTTTAGATTTGTAGACTGTGTCCCATTTAACTCAATGAATCCTCATTTCACTCTCTTTTTGTCCCCATCAAAAGTTTGCAATACTACGACTGATATCTTGCAATACTGCGATTGATATCCTTATATAAACTAAAAGGAAGCTTAAAACAAAACATAGAGTAAACAAGTATCAATTGAGCTACAACCTTTATTAGAACCTCATTTCCTGTAATTTACAAAGTTTTTGCCTTCCACCCTTGAAGTTTTTAAACTACTCTGTCTTTAATCAACGTAAAAGTCTCTTTTTTAGACTTAGAAACAAAACAAGGTAGGCCCAAATATTTATCTTGAATTCTAACACTACCGATCCCCAACCGACCAGCAAGCTCCCCACGAATACCACCAGGAGTGTTCTTACTAAAGAAAATCGCGAATTTTTAAAGATTGATTTATTGTCCATTGGCTATCTCATACTCACGCAAAATCTCTTGAATATTATTACATTCAACATTGAGGCTTTGCAAAAAATAATATAATCATCTGCAAACTGAAGATGAGAAATTGATGGACAATGATAATTAATATGCAACCCATGTATTATTCTATTCCTTTATGCTTGCAAGAGAAAATTACTAAATCCTTCAGCATATAGAAGGAATAAACAAGGAGAGAAAGCCCTATCTCACACCTCTTTGTAGGCTTAAAGAAACCCATAGGCTCACCATTAGTCATCACTGAATAGGAGACAGTAGAAACACACTCTATTATCCATGAAACCCAATGTCTATGAAAACCCATGGTAAGCATCATTTGTTTCATATAGTTCTAATGAACTTGGTCATAAGCTTTTGACATTTCAAGCTTTAAGGCCATATCATAATTACTCCCACTATGACGATTTTTCAAACTGTGCATTAGTTCATATGCAATTCGTACATTATTTGTAATCAATCGGCCACCAATAAATGCACTTTGATTAGGACTAATAATATGATTAAGAACTCACTTCATTCTATTCTCTAAAATTCTGCTTATGATTTTATAAAAAATAGAACAAAGACTAATAGGTAGTAATTGCTTCATAGTAGTTACATTAGATACCTTTGATATAAGGAAAATTAAAGTATGATTAAATCTCTTAAGTAATTTACCAAATTGAAAGAAATCTTGCACTGCATTACATACATCATGACTAATAATATCCCAATAAGCCTGAATTTTTTTTTTTCCCATAAGGCCATCAACACCATGTGATTTAAAAAGGTCAATCAAAAAAGTTGTTTGCCAGATTTCATTCTCAATAACCCTCTGCATTAAAGTATTATTCATATACCTAATAATCTGTTGACCAATGCCTTGAAACACCTCCGCAGGGACTGGATTTCCAACTGTAGAGAAAACATGTTTAAAATACTCAATAGCCATTTAACCCAATCTTTCTTTAGTTGAAACCCATTCACCATTCACAGATTGGAGCCTCTTCAACCAATTATATCTCCTACGTTGGATGGTAGAGACATGAAAGAAAGTTGTATTTTTATCACCCTTCTATAGCCACTGAACCCTAGATTTTTTATGCTAGTATTCTTCCTCCCTACTAAACTCATGTTTCAATTGTTTTTTCACTCGTCAAATCTCAGCAATATTAATATTCATTGTCACAGAAGTCAAGTTGGATAATTTATCTTTTAAATCTTGAATTAAATTGTTGAGAATTATAACCCCGAGATTTATTCCAACTAACAATATTATGCCTTTTTAGTCTAGTAAAAACAAAAAACATACTAGTCCCATGAATACTTTCTTGCTAAGCACTCCTCACCACCTACCTCACCTCTTGGTTATCCACCCAAAGTGCATCAAACCAAAATTGGTATTTGGATTTATAATTCTATAGATGAACATTTAGAAAGATTGTTTTATGATCCAAGTAGTGTACCGAAGCCATGGGATACCTTGATTGCCAAGCAACTGATGCAAACACTCTATCTAATCTCACTTTCATATTACCATCACCATCCTAATGATGAGACCACGTAAAGGGACAACTAAAAAATTCCAAGTCCATTAATCCATATTCATTAATAAAGACCTGAAAAGAGAACATAGATTGTTGCAAATGCTAAAGGCCACCACTCTTCTTATTAGAATATAAGATGTCATTGAAGTCACACATTATTATAAAATCTGTTAGGGCCAGTCAAATGAACATTTTGCAATTCCAATAACTGTTCCCTTCTTACAAAATCATTCGTATTACAATATACGAAAAAAATGCCAAAACCATATCTTCATCTTTAGCTTTCATAAGGCAATGGAAAAGAAAAATTAGAGTATGAAATAATTGTCATGTCCATCGTAGACTTCCAAGTAACAACCAATCCACCAACTGTACCACTCCTACATCTAGGCCCCATAAAAGAGAACTTTTGATACCCAAGTTGCATAAAAAAATTGTTTAACAACATCCATTCTATTCTTAGTTTTACAATAAAAATTTATGTAAGGGGAATGAGCTTTACTAAACTCTTTTGCATTGAGACTTGTTAAGGGGTTCTCCACACCTGACAATTCTAACTAATAATTCTCATTGATTAGATTGGGACCACTTGAGGCTAGCTTCCACCTGTGTAGAAGTATCATTACCACTCACCAAATAGACCTTCTTCCCCACTTCCAAGATCTCATCCATCCCTCTCTTCCTACTCCCCACCGAATATTGTACATCCAAATTCATATGGATAGACCTAACAAACCCTGTCCCCTTGACCTGGTGAGCCTTGGTCTTCAAACTGTCACATCCCGACACCACCGGTGTGACGGTCCTAGGACAAGGGTAGGCATAAGATCACTATAAACCCGTAGAACCCTAAACTAAACCTGTCTCAATCATAATAACATACATTCTATCCAAACATTCTTTAAAATCTTATAAATTTATCATTTATAACATAAAATCTCTACCTGTTCCTTACTGATCAAAAGATGAATCTAATATCAATATGGAACAAGTGAGAGTCTATAAGTAACATCCATGGATACAAAATCAACATCTCATATCTAGCTACGGAGTTCTAAGAGAATGTACCTCAACAGATATGATTATATACATACATATATTAAAATAATATTTAAAATAATTACATCCAAGCTTTTTGGGAAGAATAAATCAAGAAGATCTATCCTCTGGATTAGCTCTCTCTCTCTCTCGAGCTATACTAGCACCTGAAACCACAAAAGAGGAATGAGCTTTCAACTCAATAAGATATGAACATCATAAATCAAGAATCTGGATATCAAATCATAATCATGTACATATATTTAGATATAAATGGGTATGAAAGAATCTCAAATTTTACTCGAAGGAACATGAGTGCTTATAATAATTAGCACTATCAAATCATATCACAAATCGAATCATGGTTCTTGTTTAGAATATAAAATGCCCACGAAGAATGGCATTCTCAAATCTCATCTGATAGAACTGATCTCATAGCATAACATACGTATCAGTAGCCTTGCCACCTTAACGTGGCACATATGCTTGCGCGGGCATATGCCTAGAGCTCATGGCCCCCTCTAGGTGGAACATTGATAAAAACCCTATCAGCTGGGCTCCCAAAGTGTACAATGGACTAATGAATTTACTCTCATTGGGAAGAGCGTTCTATCTATGGTTCATGGGGTTTCAATCTCATAAGAGCATATTGGTTGCAAGACCATCATCATATCATCATTCAAATCGGGTTTAACAAATAAGAAACATATGAACTTGATCCAAGAAAATTGATCAAGTCATTTATATTATATATACAAATATATACATATGGATGAACAAATCAAGGATGCTAGGTCACATTATTTCAAGAAATAAGAAACAAATAAAATATTCATACTTACCTTAACACAATTTCTCTTGAAATTTCCTTTAGCAAATTCCAACTCTAACTCCTCAATTAATATGAGTTTCTCCTCCTAAGAAATTTCCCCAAACATACAAAAATTAGAATTTTCTCCAAATCAATAATATTTATCATGATTTCCTAATAATTAATTATCTTAGAGTCTCTATTCTTAATTCCCAACAATAATTTTATTTATCTCTTAAAGAAAAATCTGCATTTAATTCGGAGTTACTGTTCATGTTACTATTTATGACAGACTTAACATTCTGATTTCCATCCACACTAATTACCATTAATGACTTCAGATTACTTGCAATAAATTCTATATACCCAATATTAATTATTCTAACCCATAGACTTAAATAAATCTAAGGAAAATAACTTTGGAAGAAAATTTACCTTATTTTCCTCAACACTGAAAATTCTGAAATTTCTTGCTTAAACTAATGATTTTTGCCTTAATATAGAATAATCTAGAGGTCTAATGTATTAATTTGAGTACCAATGCCTTAGAAAATAAAATGAGACTAATCTGAGAAAAGACTGAATTTAACGAAGAAAGAAGGAAGGGAAAAAATCATGAAAACGCTACTAGGGTTGCTGGGGTTAAATAGACCACTGCTCTAGAAACACGCTTGCCATCTCGCCTCGCCAATCCTGCCTCGGCAATGCTACCTCGCATAAGCCAGCTCGCCATTCTCACTTTGCATTACCCAGCTCGCACTTTCCAGCTCCCCAAACTGATCTGGCAATGCCACCTCGCTATTCCAACTCGCATATGTCACCTCGCATATGCTGCCTCGCCAGACTCTCCTCGCAAACTCTTCCTCACATATGCCACTTCGCTTCTTTGCTAAACTCTGCTTCGCGAATTGCCACTTCGCACATTCCCTCTTCGCATAATGCCACCTCACCTTTCCTCTTCGCTAATCCTCTTCACCAAGTCCTCTTCGTCAAACCTCTTCGCCAACTCTCTTCGCTAAACTCTCTTCGCCAAACCTCTTCGCCAAACTCTCTTCGCCAAGCCTCTTCGCAAAGCCTCTTCGCACATGCTACCTCGCATATGCTTCTTCGCCAATTGCCACTTCGGCAATTTCACCTCGCCACTTCGTATTGCCAGCTTGCAAAATGCCACTTCGTATTTTGCCGGCTCGCCATACCAAGACTCTGCTAAGTTGAATCCTTTCCTGGACAACTTACACTTAACCAGCTCGCAAATGAGCTACAAATATCCAAACTTACTAATTATTTTTGCCACTTAAAATAGACATACAAAGGCTCAATACATCCAAAAATCCAAATCATAAAGGCAACTACACTAACCATGGTGACTCTCCAAATTCAGCTGGACTTATCGTCCCAAAATCTAACCGAACAGACCTGATAAAATCCACTCTCCACTGAGATATACTTATCCAAAAATTCTAAAATTTTACAGCCAACATCACAATACACAAAGAAATATTTTTCATGTTTACACCTTTAGCTAAACCTGCCCCAGTCATTCTCGGTAAATTCAAACAGACACTGCCTTTCTGCAAAAATACTCAACCAGACCAGCCTTACTCAAATAGACATAACTCATCACACACACACAGAATTTTGCTAAGCCATTTTACAGAATTCCAGTTATAAACTCATAACTTTCATGTTTTACACTTTACCAAATTATTTCTCTAGGAACATGCAATTAACCATCAAATTCCTGCAACTGCAAATCAAAAAAATTCTGAAATTCTCAAACCTTCATATTTGAAATTAATAAATTCTCCAAACATACAATTTAATAAAATACAACAAAATTAGCAGATATTACATTCTTCCCCCCTTAAATAAATTCGTCCTTGAATTTATAATAATCTGCCTCAAGCCTGAAATAAATGGGAATATTTATCTTGCATGCTTCGCTCACTCTCCCATGTACACTCTTCAATGGCTTGGTTTCTCCACAAGACTTTAACCATTGGTATCTCCTTGTTCCTTAGCTTCTTAACTATTCGATCTACAATAGAAATTGGGATCTCTTCATATGACAAATCCAGTTGAAGATCCACTTCTGGCACTTGCAACACATGAGAAGGATCGGCAGCATACTTCCGAAGCATTGATACATGGAATACTGAATGCACCTTATCCATGCTAGGAGCCAATGCTAACTTATAGGAAACCTCCCCAACCTTACTCAAAATCTCAAAAGGTCCAATAAATCTTGGAGACAGCTTGCCTCTTTTGCCAAACTGTAGAACTCCTTTCATTGGAGATACCTTTAGAAACACAAGATCTCTAATGGAAAACTGAAGATCCTTTCTCTTTGGATCGGCATAACTCTTTTGTCTACTAAAAGCTGTCTTCAATCTCTCTCGAATCAATGGAACCTTTTCTGAAGTGTACCTTATCAATTCTGGTCCTTCAATATGCTTTTCTCCAACTTCATCCCAACACAAGGGAGATCTATATTTTCTTCCATACAAAGCTTCATAAGGAGACATTTGAATTATGGAATGATAGCTGTTGTTGTAGGCAAACTCAATCAATGGCAAGTGAGCATCCCAATTCCCTCTAAAGTCTAGAATGCACATCCTCAACATGTCTTCTAGAGTTTGGATGATCCTCTCTGATTGTCCATCTGTTTGCGGATGGAAAGCCATGCTGAAATCAAGCTGAGTACCTGAATACTCTTGCAATTTCTGCCAAAACCTCGAGGTAAACTGAGTACCTCTATCTTATATGATTGAGACTGGTACTCCATGAAGTTTAACAATCTCATCCACTTAAATTTGAGCATACTGAGAAACTCCATAGGTCGTCTTGACTGGTAGAAAATGGGCCGACTTGGTCAATCTATCCACAATGACCCATATCGAGTCATAGCCTCTTGAAGTTCTTGGCAGTTCGACCACGAAATCTATGGTCACCCTCTCCCATTTTCATTCTGGCAATGGCAACTCTTAGAGCAACCCCGATAGTTTCTGATACTCAAACTTGACTTGATGACAGGTTAGACACAATTTCTTGCTCTCATTTACTTACCTTGATACAATTTCTCTTGAAATTCCCTCTAGCAAATTCCAACTCTAACTCCTCAATTAATTTGAGATTCTCCTCCTAAGAAATTTTCCCAAACATACAAAAATTAGAGTTTTCTCCAAATCAATAATATTTATCATGATTTCCTAATAATTAATTATCTTAGAGTCTCTATTGTTAATTCCCAACAACAATTTTATTTATCTCTTAAAGAAAAAATATGTATTTAATTCGGAGTTACTGTTCATGTTACTATTCATGACAGCCTCAACATTCTGATTTTCTTCCACATTAATTACCATTAATGACTTCAGATTACTTGCAATAAATTCTATATACCCAATATTAATTATTCTAATCCATAGACTTAAATAAATCTAAGAAAAATAACTTTGGAAGAAAATTTACCTTATTTTCCTCAACACTGAAATTTCTGAAATTCCTTACTTAAACTGATGATTTCTGCCTTAATATAGAATAATCTAGAGGTCTAATGCATTAATTTGGGTATTAATGCCTTAGAAAATAAAATGAGACTAATCTGAGAAAAGACTGAATTTAACTAAGAAAGAAGGAAGGAAAAAAATCGTAAAAACGCTACTAAGGTTACTGGGGTTAAATAGATCACTGCCCCAGAAACACGCTTGCCAGTTCGCCTCACCAATCTTGCCTTAGCAATGCTACCTCGCATAAGCCAGCTCGCTATTCTCACTTTGCATTACCCAGCTCGCACTTTCCAGCTAGCCAAACTGATCTGGCAATGCCACTTCGCTATTCCAGCTCGCATATGTCACCTCGCATATGCTGCCTCGCCAGACTCTCATCGCGAACTCTTCCTCGCATATGCCACTTCGCTTCTTTGCTAAACTCTGCTTCTCGAACTGCCACTTCGTACATTCCCTCTTCGTATAATGCCACCTCGCCTTTCCTCTTCGCCAAGTCCTCTTCGCCAAACCTCTTCGCCTAACCTCTTGGCCAATCTCTTCGCGAAACCTCTTTGCCAAGCCTCTTCGCCAATTTCCACTTCGGAAACTTCACCTTGCCACTTTTCCATTTTGTCACTTCGCATTGCCAGCTTGCAAAATGCCACTTCGCATTTTGCCGGATCGCCATACCAAAACTCTGCTAAGTTGAAACCTTTCCTGGATAACTTACACTTAACCAGCTCGCAAATGAGCTACAAAAATCCAAACTTACTAATTCCTTTTGCCACTTAAAATAGACATACAGAGGCTCAATGCATCCAAAAATCCAAATCATAAAGGCAACTACACTGACCATGGTGACTCTCCAAAATTAGCTGGACTTACCGTCCCAAAATCCAACCGAACAGACCTGATAAAATCTACTCTCCACTGAGATATACTTATCCAAAAATTCTTACAGCCAATATCACAACTCATAAAGAAACATTTTTTATGTTTACACCTTTAGCTAAATCTGCCCCAGTCATTCCCAGTAAATTCAAATAAACACTACCTTTCTGCAGAAACACTCAACTAGACCAGCCTTGCTCAAATAGACATAACTCATCACACACAGAATTTTGCTAAGCCATTTTACAGAATTCCAGTTAAGATATAAACTAATAACTTTCATATTTTACACTTTAACAAATTATTTCTCTAGGAACATGCAATTAACCATCAAAATCCTGCAACTGCAAATCAAAAAAATTCTGGAATTCTCAAACATTCATATTTGAAATTAATAAATTCTCCAAACATACAATTTAATAAAATACAACAAAATTGACAGATATTACATCAAAATACCCTTTAAATTTTCTATATCATAATAAATGATTAATTGTAATTAGTTAGAAGTAAGATGAAAAAAATAGTAAATTCACTCGAATTTTAATTAATTTCTTTTTCCAAATTTTTCTATTGGTTCACACTTTGACTAAACTAATATATAAGAACCAAATTAAAGAATTCTACACATTTTTCACTATTCTTGGCCGAAACATCTTCATTAATTCCTCCTCCATTTCTTCTTCATCCTTTCTCAAAATTTCACCATTTTCACACCAAATTTTTCTTAGTCCACCACTAGAAAAGTGTTTTTCCTTGATTAATCAAGAGTTTGGAGTGCTTAGAAGTGAAGAAAATTGAAGGAAAGTAAAGAAAACCCAAGTTTTGTTCTTATAGGTAATTTCTTAAACTTGAACTTTTAATTGATTTTAAGATTTCTATTAGTAGATTAGAGGTAGAATAGATGATATATGATGTTAGATTAACTAGATAATGCATAAATATGAATATATGAGCTTGAAATTGAAGTTGTGAAAAATGAATTTTTGAATTTTGATGATTTGATTGAAATTGAAGGTTGCATAAATGTTATTAGGAGTAGTGAATATTGAATATGTAGTTAGAATTAATAAATTCATTCATTAGAGAAAGATAATGCCTAAGTTAAGTTTATGCCAAAACCTAGATTTTGGGAATAAGAGGGAAATTTTAATTTAATGATTGTAGTAGCTTATTTAGCATTAGTAAGTATTGAATTCATGATTAGATTGAAGAAATAAATTCATTAGAGGAAGATATGTAAAAATGGTAAATTATACCAAACCCAGATTTTGAGATTTAAGGGAAAAATTCAAATTGAATATTTAATTATCTAATTGAAGCATAAATAAGTATTATAATGTGTTCCACTCGAATTATAGCTCAAAGGTTGGAAGAAAATCGTGACAAAGTGAAGGAAAACTTCACTACATTTAAGCTAGATGGAAGGGAAAGCTTGGTTTGACTTTTGAGGTGAGTAATGGATATATTAATAAATTCATTTCCATTACCATTTAAAATTGTATCCATTTTCGTTGAAATACCTTAACTTGGCCGAACCATTAATGCACCATTTTATGTTCTTTTCTTTGTTTATTTATCTAAATTTGATCATATAGTATACTTTGAAACTTTAATTGAGTTATTATAAGTGTTGGATTTGAAATTGAACTTAGTTTAGTGGAAACCCTAAATGGTTGAACCCCTATTGTAGCTTTACTTGTGTGTCACGTCTTCAATATGATATTATGTGTTTTAAATTTAAATCTTTATGTGAATTTATGATAGAAATGCCTAACCGATGGGGTAACATCAGCATTGTGCATAATGGTTATATGTGGACCCTTACTAGGAAGGGGGTTATTGTCCTAGCCATAAGGTCTAACCTTATGTACATGTGGGGGAGTATGTCTTAATATTGGCATCTACTCTCAATATTTTATGTAGACTATAATATTTATGTCATTTGAATTCACTATGTGAAACCCAAAATTTAATATCCGTACCTTATATCCAAATTATTTGCTTATAACCTAAAGTAATTATTTATATTATTTGTTGATTTAAATTTATTTTCCTATGATTTGTACAAATATTAGAACAATAGAAATGTTACCATCATTACCTATCGCATTTTACCTTTTTCATTTATTAATATATTTATTACTCACTGGGTAGCAATACTCATTCTTTAGTTGTTTATAATTTTTCAGATTTGCAGTAGGAAGGTGGTTCCAACAGATTCTTCCTCCAGCTGGACACCCTGCGATATTGTATAATTAATTTTGCTTATGTATTATTATTATAGTATACTCTAGAGCTTCATGGATATATAACGGTTTAGATATGTATAATGACTATGTTTATGTGAATATTTATTGACTTATGTTAATTAGTTTGACTATTTGAATGTGAATATAGTAGTGCTTTGTTTGTTGCAATAATGAAGTTGATGGTATAAGGAGGCTTTATTTGGAGTGTTCTTTATATACAAGTTGTGTTATATTATTAATTATTGAAAAGAGGAACTTGGTCCTGGGTATTAAATTCAAATTATAGAGGAAACTCTGCAAAATTTTCTATAGAATTTTGTAATTTATCTGTATTGTCTGTAACTCGAGATTCTACGAGTTTAGGTAGTCTTAAGCTAACCTGTACTCTAAGACCGTCATGTTCATGAAGTGGAGGACGTGACAATATAAGAGTTTTGCATGTAGAGTAGATAGACCAATATTTTTTTTATGGTAGAAATTATAGTATTTGGGCAAATAAAATGGAAGAATTCCTAAATGATTTAGATGAGAATTTATAGGGTGTCATTGAAGATGGCTTACTCATTATAAATCTTCTGAATCTATGGCATAAGCATAATTTGAAACAATTTGCATTAAACATTAAGGCCATGCAAATACTTAGAAACTCATTAAATGAAAATGATTATGATAAAGTCTCTTCTTGTGTTAGTGCTAATGAAATATAGAATTTACTTAATTCTACTTATAACACTAATACCTCTTGTGAAGTTGATGAAGCTATAGATACAAACACTCCTACTCATCTACAACTAGAATGTAATATCTATCATTTTGAAGTGTATTTGTTGATTTTATATGTTGGAAGAATTTTAAAAATTTAAATGAGAAGTTGAAAATTTCAGAAACTTTTGTTTTGAACTGCAGCAGAATTCAGTGTTGACCATTAGTTGCTCTTAAAGACATAATTGGATAAAGTGTAAAATATGAAAGTTGTTAATTTATATTTTAGCTATAATTTTGTAAAATGGTTTGGTAAAATTCTGAGTATGTGGTGAGTTGTGTCTATTTGAGCAAGACTGGTCTGGATGAGAATTCCTACAAGGATGCAGTGTACGTTTGGAATTTCTGGGAATGACTGACACAGAATTTGTTGAAATTGTAAACATGAAAAATGTTTCTGTGTATGTTGAGATGATGACTGTAAAATTTCAGAATTTTTGGATAAGTATATCTCGGTGGAGAGTGTTTTGAATCAGAGCTGTTCGGTTGGATTTTGATGCAGGAGTCTGGGTGACTTTTGGAGAGTCACCACTGTCTGAGTGTTGATTAGTTTGATATGAAATTTGGATATGTTGTGCTTCTGTCTGTTGATTTTAAGTGGCAAGGAGAATTGATGAGTTTGGATTAG
>CANXYC010786462.1:0-13316 GCA_948193065.1 Aleurites moluccanus | reverse complement strand
TAATTTAACCCTCTTATAGTCTCTATTATTGTTTCCTAACATCAATTTAATTTATCTCTTAAAGAAAATCTGAAATTCAAAACGTACTTACTATTCATGTCACTATTCATCAATTTCATAAATTTTGATATCTTCCATATTTATCAAAATTAATAGTCTTAATTTACTTATAATAGACTCTATATACTCATAATAACTATTGTAATTACCAGAAATTCGTAATCTAAAGAGAAAATCAAGTTTGGAGAAAATTACCTTATTTTCTCCAAAACTGAGTTCTTGAAGAATCTGGGATGAAATGATGATTGAAGCCTTTTAAATGAGTTAATCTAGTGATTTAATGCATTAATTTTGAGTATTAATGCATTAGAAAATGAATGGAACAAATCGGAAAGAGATAGGAGAAGAAATGAAGAAGAACGAAAGAAAAGAAAGAAGAAAATTGTGAAACATAGCTACTGGATAACTAGTTAAATAGGCTACTGCCTCTCAATTCCGCTTCTCCAGCTCGCCTCGCCAATCCTCTTCGGCAAATGCCACTTCGCATAAGCCAGCTCGCAAATGCCACTCTGCATTGCCGGCTCGCAACGCCACTTCGCATAATCCAGCTCGCGAATGCCACTCCACATTGTCGGCTCGCAATGCCACTTCGCATTACCGACTCACAAATGCCACTTCGCCAATTCTCCTCTTTGCCTATTGCCGCCTCTACAATCCCACTTCGCCAATCCTCTGCTTCGCCAATTGCCACCTCGACAATTCCACTTCATCAATTCTCTACTTCACCAATTTCCACCTCGGCAATTCCACTTCGCCAAACTCGCCTATCCTATTTTCTCTTTGCATATGCCACCTCGAAAATGCCTCTTTGCCAAACTCACTTTACCTATTTCCTCTTAGCAAATCTCCTCTTCGCCTATTTTGGTAAGTTGGAATCCTGTCTCGCCAGCCATCTTGCCATTCTGCAATGAAATGGCTCGCGAGCGAGACAAAGAGGGATAAACGTCCTAATTCTTTTTCCTAGTTAACTTAGACACACAGAGTCACAATTTCAAGTTTACCCCTCCATCTCGATCAGTCTTTAACCATTATTGAAATCAAGGAATCACCTCGCATTACTAATTTTGCTGTGCTGAAAACCTTCTTCGTCAACTCATAATAAACCAGCTCACAAATAAGCTATAGATATCCAAACTCTCTGATTCTTTTTGTCACTTAAAATAGACACTCAGAGGTCCAATATATCCAAAATTTAAATCAAAAGGAGGTCTACACAAACTATGGTGAATTTCTAAATTCCACCCAGACTTTTACTGTCCAAAAGCATCTGAACAAGTCTAATTAATTTCCACTCTCAACTGAGCTATACTCATCCAATTCCCCTGAAATTTTATATCCAACAACATAACAGATAAAGGAATATTTCTCATGTTTATACTTTTGGCTCATTCAGCCTCAATCATTCCCAGAAACATTAAACATTCTCAGATTCTTGCAGAAAATAATGAACCAGATAGGTCCTGGTCAAGGAGGCATATCTCCTCACACACACAAAATTTTACAAAATTCTTTTACAGACCTAAAGATGAGATATAAATCTACAACTTTTATGTTTTATACTTTTCTAAATTATTCCTTTAAAGTCATGAAACCATCCTCACAAACTCCTCCCTGCATACAAAATTCTGGATTCCTCAAAACATTTCTATATCTTCAATCAATTCAACAAACATACCATTAATAATAAAAAAAATGACAGGTATTACATAGTGATAGCTACATAAGTTGTTTATGAGATTTGGGTAAGTATTTAAGAGTACTAATTGCAAGCATAAGTTATTAGTTTAGAAGATAAAAGTATTAATAGATAGTAAGTGAATAGTAGTGTGAATAGTGACTATTTCTTTGTAACTTCCATAAATATTCAATTAATGGTTAAATTAGAGTTAGAAATTATTTAAATGGACTTAAGAAATCTAAAAACATAAAGATCTAGGTTGGATCTTCATAGATCAGTAAATCTTAATTTTGAGAAATATTTGAATGATAATAATATAATGACATTAGGGGGAAAATACCTAATTCAAAACCTGTACTTTGGCCAAATGCTCGATTTGAGTCGCGCAAAATAAATCAGTCTGATTTCCCCTTTAAACTCAATTTTTGGTCCAATTAAGGGTTTACTCTGTTAATTACATTAACTATATTAATTGTGGGACCTATTTATATTTTTAATTAAAAAATATTGAATTAACGAAAATCACATTTTTAATTAATAAAAATATTAAAATTAAAAAGTGAAAATAAAAAATTGAATGAAACTTAAAATCCCATATCATTTGGGTTTATTTATCAATCATCCATCAAAAAATTAGAAAAAAATTCATTCTCATTTCCGATAACTCAACCCAAGAAATATACAATATATTACTTTCTTTGATCAAAGGAGGAAGATGAGAAACCCATTAACAAATGTATCTACAGTAGTGAAGGAGCTGCAATAGTGGTGATAAGTGCAAAAATACACTACGGACACCAAAAGAAGAAGAACCATAAGAAGAAGAAGTTCTTACAAACTACATAAATAAATAAGGAGAAGAAATATGGCGTATCTTACCCAAAAGAGCTAGACTACTTCGTTGTAGGAAGAGCTGCCCTCTCCACTGAATGAATTATCTTCATCCTTCTATAAACATCACCAGATCGCTCCCAATGAAGAAGGACTCGTTCTTCGCCTCTATCGTCTTCTGGGTATATAAAGAAAACCAATCACATCCATGTTTTTTTGAATTGAGATTTTAGAGTTTGCTTTGTAGGAATTTGTGTAGAGACAGAGAATTCTTATTTTTGATTCCTCTTCCGATTAGATCAAACTATTTCGTAGATACAGAGAAAAGAAGAGTTATCTAAGAAGGACTCCTTAAGGAAATGAGATTTTTGTATATTTGTTCTTATGGGTATATTGTATATTTGTTGGGTTGAGTTGTGGGAAATGAGATTGATTTTTTTTAAAATTTGTTTTTTATAGATGATTAGTAAAGAAACACAGATGATTTGGGATTTTGAGTTTCATTTAATTTTTTCTTAATAATTTTTAATTTTAATATTTTTATTAATTAAAAATGTGATTTTTGTTAATTTAATATTTTTTATTAATTAAAAAATATAATTGGGTCTCACAATTAACACAATTAATGTAATTAATGAAGGAAGTCCTTAATTGAACTAAAAATTGAGTTTAGAGGGGAAAGTGAATCGATTTATTCTACATGACTCAAATTGAGCATTTGGCAAAGTACATGTCCTAAATTGTGTATTTTCCCTGACATTAGGTCTAATAGATGTTAGTAAATGTGTTTATGAGTTGTAATGTATGGTTAAAAGGAATCAAACCTTAAGGCTAGGATTCCATGATATATAGTTAATAATGATTTAGGGATTTATTTGTAGGCAAGATGAGCCAAGGATATGATGACCCTCATTCATCATTAAGGTAATTGAGCTTGATTTAAGGGTTCTAAAAAAAGTAAGATAAGTTATGAAATAAATTAATGTATGGTAAGCCACCTTGATTTATGTTTTCTTACCTCCCATTACTATGTATATCCTTATAATTTGTATTATTGTTATTGTTAAGTATTGTAATCACATAATTTTTCACCTTATTTCATATAACTAGACTTTTACAGGTTTTGAAAGCCATATGTTGAGCAATCAAAACTTTCTTGAATCTTTGAAGCACCCCGAACCTATCAGATTCACACCGAACTAAGCAAGACATACCATAGACTCAAAAAACTCAAAACATGCCAAGAAGCTTAGAATCCCATGGAGCCAACGACACCACCAACCGCCACCCCTTTATGACAGATCTGCCACATTTGCCTAGTGGATTCACCACCTCTTCTTGGTGGACCCACCAGGCTAAATCCCTAACTACCCTTTTTTTCTCTTATAAATATCTCACTCTTTCATTTTTCACAACTCACACAACAATTTTCCTCTTTAATTCTCCTTGAATTAAAGAAAACCCATCTAATTTAACTATTTTTGAGTTTCCCAATTAATATGTATACAAAAAGGTATAATTCTCTTTGAATTCAAATCGATTTTCTCAATTCTCATTAAATTAAGAAATAAAAGACTTAGTAATAGGCCTTTAGAGTCTCAAATTAATTCTGATTGAATTAATTTATTTTCTTAAGTCCGATACCGTTCCCAAAATAGAACTCTGATAAGGTAAAACCCTTTAACCACCTCTGTCAAAGGTATAAATCCCTCAATCCAAATCTTTTCAATTTAGGATATCCTAAATTGCTCATTCCCCAAGACTCCATCTTGAAATTTGCCTAAAGTCTAAAAATCTTTTCCAAACCAAAACCCTTTACAAGAAGGGCAAACTACGTAGGTTTTGATTCCTATTCACAGGGATACATAGGAATGTTGATCCAACATCAAATCCAACAATCCAAAAAAATCATTTTTCTTCTTTCTTTTATTTTGTTTTAATATAGATGTTGGGAATTTGTGATCAACCTAGAATCTATATGGGATATAATTGGTATCCCATATTTTGATGTAAATTATTGCTTCATTTTATTGCTTTGAATGAATGATATAATTTCTTTATATAATGCTTTGCATCCGATAAATGTCATTCACTAAAATAATATTTTTTAAGTCGTAATTAAACTAAAAGCCAAACCACTGTTTCTTACAATAAAAAAACCTAGTCCCTGAATCCATAAAATATGGTTCGAAGGTCTAATGTCCTTTTCATTGGATTATAACAGAAGTCAAAATTGGGTTTTTACCTTATATTTTTTCAATAAAAATAATTAAGTTGGTGACTCCCCATAAAGTTCCAAAAATTAAAATCATTTGCAAAACATGATAAAAGGGTGGGATATTCGCTCTAGATCTGCGAGACTGAGTCTCAATGAGCATTTTAATTCCTTTAGTAGATTAGGCGAGGTGCTCAAGCGAGGACTCATAATTGGCGAGGACTCTGGGTATAAACCATTTTTCTAAAAAGAAAAATAAGAGGACTACTAATTGGTTGAAACTATTTTTCAAAGTAGCATTAATTTGGCTTTCAATTTAATTTTGATTTTACATTTCATGTATTATTTCTCATAGGCTCTTTGCCTAAACCAATTACAAAAATTCACTTTTAGATAATGAGTAATATTGATCCGATAACTCTCTTTGGCTATGTTTGGAGATAGCAAAAGCATCTAGTCCGTAACAAATCTTCAATCTTTTTGATGTGTAACGAGCAGTCATACTATTGGACCTACGTGAAACTCATTGTTTCATATATGGTTAGATATATCATTGTTCTAGTGTGATGGATACGCTATATCTATGCCACTCAAACGCTTCATAAAATGAACATTAGACCTTGATCCTAGGTCTTATGATCCATAATAAATCAAGATTTGCGTTCGTGAAATAATTTTTCCCATATGCATTCATACATGCATATCATACCCATACATCCATAATGCATAAAGCATGCATTCCATCCTAATAAGTCTAGATTGAGCCAAGAATCAGTGAGTCGGTTGTTAACCTCCTAAAACCTCAAAATTTTAGATGGTCTCAAAATTTTGAGAGCAAAACCTAAACAGTGAGACCCTGGCCTAAGGGAATCCTTTCCCTTATAACCCTGCATGTTTGACTAATGTTGTCACTCCCAATTGGTGCAATGTTCTAATCCTAGTGATTCTTTTTGAAAGTTATCAATGGTTAGCATGACTAAAGAAATTGAGACTGCTATGGATACTAAGAATGCACTTCTCACTAGCCTCCTCAAAAGACAGGAGGACACTTTTCAGTCTGCTTTAAAAGTTCAATAGGACATATTTGTTAAAGCAATGAATCAACAACATAAATCCATCATACAATAAGGGAAGGGAATGTTTGACAAAAACTTGACTACCAATCAGCCCAACCTGAGCCATAATGCCTCCACTTCTGCTCCCTCTGTTGTTAACCTAATAAATAGTAGGAAGGCTATTGAGATTGAGATTGTTAGACCACCACCAACTGTTACCCTTACCTCTAACACAAACCTTGCCTCCTCTCCGAATATTTTTTAAGGAAGAGAAGATCCCAATCAACCTGAAACTAAAAAGTTGATGAAAATTTTGAAGTTATGGAAAAGGATCTCAAAAATATTAAGAGGTATGGTGACATGATCGATGTGAACACTCTAGCCCTGTTCCTTAATGTTAGGGTTCCTTTCAAGTTTAAAATGTCTGATATGGACAAATTTAATGGTACCACTTTTCCTAAGACTTACTTAAAAATGTATGTAGGGGTAATGAATCCTTTAGGTGTAGAAAATGAACTCCTTACTTGTAACACCCCAGTTTAAAGGCTTTGAACTTAAGCTTTAAAGGGCCAAACTTAAGAGGTGTTTGCATTGTTTGAAAATTGTATGCCAATGCATGTTTATGTTTAAATTTAATGTATGTGCATGTTTCAGGAAGTATTTCTCATGTAAAAGTGCTTAAAAGTTGTTAGGAAGAAATCGAAAAAAATTCAGTTTTTGGTGAACTGAGGGCAAAATCGTCATTTCGCACCCCTTCGAGTTTTATAGAAATAAACATGATATTTGAAGGTAAAAAAGAATATTAGGACATGAAAATGATGTTATTTAATTTATTTGAAGTTTTGTTGGAGAATTAAACCCGGTTGAAAATAGTTCCCGGCAAGCTGCTCAATTGAGGTGCTTCGTTTGAACTAAGGGCAATTTGGTCTTTTCCTTTAAGATATGGAATTATATGGTGTATGCAATCCTATGAAATCATTTTAGGCTTGATTAAATCTAACCATTGGATGAAATGATAAAGAAATGGATGGTTAGATGAATGGGTTTCACAATTCCAATCATAAGCTCAAAGTATAGGATTACTAGCTTTAGTTATGGATTTGGTGTATCAAATGTACATATAAGCCATCTTTGTTAACTTTGATTAACCAATAGTATAAAAGTAAGAATAATGGAGGGTTGGATGGCTAGGTTTCACCATTTTAAACATAAGCCTAATGTATGGAATCATTTCTTTGATATTTGGGTGGATTTTTCCCACCACTTCACCATTGTCTTCATCCATCACCATTTCATATTTAGAATTTTCTCTCTTCACCTTAAGCAAGTTTCGGGCACCATTGTACTACACCATACTTTATGCTTTTCTTCCATTTTTGGATGGAAACGTATTAATTCCAACCTTGTGAACACAAATATAACCTTAGATTTCAAAGAAAAACTTGAAAAAGCTAAGAATCAAAGCTTTGAAGTTTTAGAATAACTTTTGGTAAGTTAATGGTTTTGAGATTCTTTTGATTCAAATATGTTTATATGGTGTTCTTTGATGATTATTGATGTTCAAAACACATTTTGAATGGATGAAATGCAAAAAGTTGTATTGAAACCCTAATAGGAAGAACTTGGAATCAATTTGATGTTTATTTGATGTGTTTAGCATGAATATATGGTTAAATGATTGGAATAAATTCATTTGAAAGGAAAACAAGAATGGACGAAATATATGGTGATGAACAATGATGTGTGATTTTGGTGTTTAAATGGTTTTAAAGGTATGAATGATGTGTATTTGATGTAATTAACATGAATTGATGGCTAAATGATGGAAAGAAACACATTTGGAATCAAACATGGTTTGGCCGAAACTTTGAGGTGCTTGAAATGATGAATGTGCTTTGATATTTGATAGGTATTTATATTTGAATGTTATGCATTTGGTGTATATGAATGTTGTATAATTGAATGGTATTGAAAAATGGAAGAATGGAATGATTTCCATTAAAGTGATACCATATTGACTTTTTTACTTTAAGGTGTTAGGCAAATGCAATTTAAGAAGTAAGGTTTGAATATAGTATAATAGCATAAATGATTGGAATGTGTAAGTTTAAATGTGGAAAGATTGAATGGTATAAGTGATTTGAAAGCATACTTGAAAATTGGTGTATGTTTGGTATGAAATATTGAGCTAAGTGTTTGGAAGTTCATAACTTAGCATTTTAATGATGAACATGTATAATGTGAATGATATCTGATGATAGAAATGCATTTGATGCATAAAAGATATGAAAAGTGTTAAAAGAGTGAAATAGGGCCTTTAATGTTCAATAAGTATTAATGTGTGTTAATATGTGTTTATGCATGTTGATATGCTTTAATATGATGTAATATGTGTTTTAATATGGTTTATAGTGAGTATAAGTCTTATAAAAGTAATTTGGATATTATAGGGGAAAGTTCCCAAGCAAGAGCAGCCGACGACGAGTCACGGGCTAGCTAAGGTTTCTAGGGGATTATTTGGAAAATTTTGATAGAAGTGAGTCTATATATATGTTTGATGCATTATTCATTCATAAGTCATGCATTTATGCATATGAAATGATATCCTTGCTTGAAAACCATTAATGATTCATTTTTTGGCAGATTTGCCAATATGACCTAAAACAGAGCTACCGAAATGCCTATAATTGGTATAAACTTTGGATTGCTATAAAATTTATTCTGAAAGGCTTTTTGAAATGAAACCAAGCCCAATTGTCTATTATATATATTGGAGCCAATTGTGGCAGCGCAAACTGGGCCTGGCGGGCAAAAATATGAAATTGACCCAAACTCTTTCTTTGAATCTTGTGATGTTATAAATCATCTTTTAAGTCATATTTGAGACTTATTTTGATATGTTTATGCTAAATGAGACATCTGCATATAATATGTTATAATAGGACTACTTGGATGGTGTAGAAACAAACCATCGACTGTGTACACAAATATCTATTATGACCTCTGCTAGGGAGGGGTAAATTCCCTATGCCATGGTGTGATGTGGTTGGAAAAGATATGATTGGATGGAAATGTGATGGAAGAGAAGTGAAGTCACAGTTGCTATATGATATGATATGATATATTATAGGCTCATGTTATATTATATGTTTTATGGTTCATGATATGTATTTCATCATGCTATTACCAGTATTCATATTTACAGATCATTAATGGATAGATGTGACTGTCATGAATAATATTGCATACTCATATATATATATTGACTCACTGAGTATGATGTTATACTCACCCCTTCAGTGGTTATATGTTTTTAGGACCTCAGTTAGGCAGACATCCATTGGCTACATTATCTTCAGCCTTGGATCACGGATGTATTTAAGGTCACTCATGTGTATAGAAGTTCCTTGGTATATAATGTATAGAGGGCTTGGATTGGCTAAATGTATAATGTCAAATATGACCAAATGATAATCAGATATGATATGAATATGTTAATGATGTTCATATATATGATATGAGAAATTGATATGATATATTTATGATATGAGTTATGAATGCAAATATTGAAGTGCATATTGAGTCGTGATTGACTACTGGAGGATAAAGGGGATATATGTTATATTGGAAGTGTAATTTCTATGTTGTATGGATAGCTTAAGTCAGAGTTATAAAAGAAACTCTATCAGTTTTTCTGTATAAATATTATGATGTAAAAAAAATTATCACCTAAAATGTATCACAGGTTAAGTAATGATTGTAAAATTTAAGTTAAAATAAAAGCATGGGTCCTTCGAGGTACTGGTCGCCTTGGCATTACCCATTCCCTAGGACCGTCATGGTCTAAAATTAGGTCGTGACAAGCTATCTTACCGATGGGATAGTGGGTAAATACCATCGACATTGTGCACAATGTAATCATGGAACCTAGCTGGGAAGAGTTAATATCCTAGCCATAAGGCTTGGCTTGCCTTATGTATCTTACATGATAATTATATATGGTTATATGTGTTAAGGCCCAATATTTGTCTTATCCATATGAAATGTATATTGATAACCTGTTTATTTCATACATACCTTTATTGCTATTTAATTTTCTATCTTCTAGAACTAGTGTGCAAAACCCATTAACCAATATTTGTTTAACTATTTATTTTGTTGATTATCCAACCCTTATGTATGATATGATGTATATTAGATTCACTGTGTATTTTTATACTCATTCTGTAGTTGTTGAATATTTTTCAGGTTAAGACTAGTGAGCAGGTTCTAGAATCTCTTCCTCTGTAGAACCAACAGTGTAATTTTGGAAGTGTAATAATATTAAATGTCTAATGTATTATTTTCTAGAAGCTTCATGGACTTGTATATGGATATAGATAGATTATATTAATGGATGTATAATATTATATGGAGGTTAATTATGATTATGGCATGTGTGAGAATTGATTACAGTGACAGAATTACAAAATATAGAACAATATAATAATAATTGGGTAATAGTAAGATTTTAATTGGATATTTCATGGGTTCTATGGCTGTCGATCGCCTCTGGCAGTTCCTACATCCTTGTACCATCATGTTTCAATTTTGGGATGTGACAGAGGTAGTATCAGATCATAGATTTATATGAATAGTAATTAGATACAGTGTTAATAGGACGTATGTAAACCATGAAGCATTGGAATTCTTGTTTTGTGTTTTGTTGTTTTCGTCAAGTATATGTGTATTTTGCGTTTCTGTATCATGCTAAATAGTTGATTTTATTTCTTATAATGGCTAAGATGTCTGAGAGACATTGGGAATGTGCTTCATAACCAAAATGTGATAGAGACAAAAAGGTTAGCAAAAAGTCAAAGGTGGCCTCTAATGAGTCATTGGTCAGGGAGGAGACAAAAGAACCTCCCCATTCCCGACAAAGGACAGAAGATACCAGGGATAGTGGGTATCCCTGAAGAGCATAACTTATGCTAGGGATGTTAGAATTATGCCGAGAAATATATGAATTGAGGCGGGAAAGGTAGGCAATGCCGCCACTATCACTACCGGCAGTGCCACCCCCTGCTGTACCAGCTGTTCCACCAATTGCACCTATTCCAACTCCAGTACCTCCTATAATTGTTCCAGGAGAGCCTATTGTACAAGAGGATTGCTAAATTATTGATGAAGGTAGGGTTAGTATGTTTAATTTCCTGAAATTGAATTTACCTAAATTTAAGGGAGACAAAGGAGAGGAGCCCATAGATTTCTTGGAGCAAATTGAGAAGGTGGTGAGGAGGCTACCTTGTTCTGATACTTGAGCTGTTGATGTCACGACCCATTTTCGAGTCACGACAGTCCTAGTATGCAGGAGATACCAATGGTGACCGACACCCATAGAATCCAATATCACATGCAATTATCTATAACCATTAAATTATTTTACTTAGTTACTATTTATTCTGTCATTTTGTAATTTGTCTGTAAATATATTGCAGTTGGTTGTAACATACATTATAACATGCCATATCATTACTCATACTCCATAATATGTCATATATATATGTTCATAAACTAACTAAACCATACATAACCCATGGAGCAGCTAGATCATGAACATACAAAAATTATTGTATTTAATATAATTACATTGCTATGAATATTGCAGAAATCTAGAGAGAGTCAAGGGTTGGGATTCTACCACCTACTCTGTACCTAGAAATGGGAAACAAGGAAAGGAGTGAGTATATAAGATACTCAGCAAATCTAATATACATCGGATCATCCATAAAGGATAAGCATATGAAATAATAAAGACAGTCTACTTAATAATATTAGAATACATAATCAAATATAGGAAAATGACAGTAAAGTCAATACTCATATCAATGGAAGTATATAAGATGGGTAAGACAGATATAGGGCCATGAAATGCATAAAATATGTGTAAAACACATAATCAATCTCATATTAATAAACATAAGACTAATCAGATCTTATGGCTAGGACCGTAAACCTTTCCTAGCTAGGGTATCAAAATACAATGTGCAGATTGTTGACAGTATGTACCTACTACCCTGTCGGAGCGACAGCTCTATCAAACCACATCAGGGTCAATAAAAGTATGAAACAAGTCATTAGATACCATTATACAATCATGGTATCACCAAGTATCAATATCTCAATATCAATCAATTCAAGTTGAAATTTAAACAATGGAATAACAATAACAGGTCGATATACAATGGCAATAGGTTTGGCAATTAACAATGGAACATAGGTCGGTCATATAGGAACAAAAGATTGGCATAATTGGCATACCAATGTTGCTGGAGATGATGGCATTCAAATGGTAGGCCTATGGATGAACAAGTGATAGGCCTATGACAAAATAAACTAGGCAATTCATCGAACACTTGGTGTGCAATATAGGATGGACAATTTGACATAGTTTGCATGCAACTCCAACATTGCCCCAAAAATCAACAACTCATAATTTAGGCATTTCAATAAGCAATAGATATACAACGCTAAACATCATTTAAAGGATCAAATAGGCTTAGGAAACATGAAGAAAAACAAAGCAAAAATAATGGAGTGAATAGTAACAACCCATTCGGCCAAGAATGAGGCTTCAAAGGAGAATTCCATTCAACATTTTAATGCTTAGGACATGTAATTTTATGCATATTAAACTCACCTAGCACTTCAAATAGCTTTGGAAAACTTATTTCCCACCTATTACTTCAAAGGAGGCAAAACTCATAACTATGACAATCTTGATTTTCTACAACAAATTAACCATAAATAATCCATCCATTAGCCTCCAGTTAATATATTCTAAGCTTAATTAACATAGACCAACACAAAATCAAATAGCTAATTCAAACAACTTAGGCTAGGGTTTGAAATTTAGGGAAAAGTGCTCAAATATATCAATTGATGCAATCAAACACAAAACCCATCTAATTCATCATCTAAATCATCTAAATTAACCATAAAACCAAACAAATCAATTTGTTACCTAATGGTGATGCTCCACCCAAAATCATCTAGCCAAAAATCCTTGAATTCCTTTAAGCTTCCAAGCAAAACAAGGTTGGGAAATGGAAGAAATATGATTGATTTTAGGTTTTCTATGATTTTTCTTTAAGAAATTTGTATGGAAATGGATGAAGAAGTGGTGGTGGTGGTTTGGCTGTAACACCTTAGCCTAAACCCTGATAGGGACCTTTAGGGAAATTATTTTCCTTTCTTTATGATGTGTTAATATGATATGTGAATGCATGGAATATATATTTATGCATGTTATATGACCTAATTTTTAGGCCCAGTATTGTTTTGAAGTCGGTTAGGACTCAATCGGGTAAGTTTGGAATTTTTGATAATCGGGGGACTAAATTGTAATTTTGCAATTTTTCGAGGTTTTATAAATTTATCAGTATATTTGAGTAAAGGAAAGAATAAAAGTGAATGTAAATGGTCTTAATTTATTTAT
>CANXYC010786395.1:0-12670 GCA_948193065.1 Aleurites moluccanus | reverse complement strand
TCCTAGGATAGCCTTAGGATATCTTTACCTTATCATGGTAGCCTGTGTCCACTATCATCATGATTACTTTTCTAGAAAAGCAACCATGCTGAGCATTCCTTTGTTCCAAATAGACAGGAACAACCCAGTTCACTTACATCACATCTGTCATTCAAAATGGACAGTCATGATGGGGGCAGCTGCGAACACTCATTTTTTACACCCCTCAGACTCGTGCCAACTCGAACGGCATTCCTCGGAATCAAACCTGCTCTCGATCGGGCTCAGATGGACTCAGAGCGGAGTTGGACCAGTGCTACCACCCTCCAAGAATAGCATTGCCACCAGAGAGGGGTGGCGGCGCCGCCATAGCCTCTCGGCAGCATCTATCATGCCCAAGGGCAGTAGCCGCCCTCCTTGCCACTATGCCGCCATCCTTCAGTCCCTGTGCTTCCCTCTTTCAGTCCTTATGCCGCCAATGCCTCTGGCGGCAGCGCCACTCCTTTCTGGCGGCAATAGATTCTCTTGCCGGTGACAGCGACGTTCTGCACTTGATTTCTTTCGAATCCCACATAGAAAAATAATGGGATTCGACCCCCAAATCTCCTATTATAAATAGAGAGCCTCTTCCCACCTTCCAAACACACAAAAGACCCGATGACACACAGAAACACACCAAGACTCACGAAAGCAAGGAAAAAAGACAAGAAATCATTTTCGTCACTAGATTTCATCTTTTTTCCTCTCCAAGTGATATTTTCTTCTTCTTTAGCTCTCTTTCGATTTAAAAGAGTTGCTATTATAGGCGTATTGAACCTCTCAGTTGAATCTTTCCTCGAAGCAAGGTCCCTCCACCGATTCACTTTCTTAAGAGCTAAGAAGGCATCTCGACCCATTTCCTCGGGCGTCATCCAATCCAAGGTTGAACTCCGCTCCGGAAGAGCACTCCATCCGCCAACATCTTCTTTATTTTGGTAGAGCATTAAAATAAAGAATCAAAACATGATAAATTGGGCATAAAATCAACCCTCCTTCGCGAGAAGGAAGAACTGCGTGGGTTTTGATTCCCATTCGACGGGATACGCAGGCAAGTTGTATGAAAGCTTCAAATCAAAAAACGAAAAAAACCATCTCTTTTCTTTTGATTATTTGTTTAATTTTGTTTGTCAAATATATTGTTTGGGGAATGTGTGATCAACTTAGAACCCATAAGGGCTAGAGTTGATATCCGCTATTTTTGAGGTTTTGAGATGTAATAATTTACTTTTATCGCTCTCTTTAATTATTTTATTCTATTTCAATTGTTCATGCATTTATTTATTTGCTCATACATCTTATATGTCATTCTTTAATTGTCATAAAAATCATTTTAAATCAAGGTTAAAATTGAAAGCCAAGTTCAACCGAAAACCTAGTCCCCGGACCCTCTTTGGTTTCGAGGACTAGTGCACTTTTTCCTTTGGGATAAGATTGGAGTCAAAATGGGTTTTTACCTTAAATTTTCGCTACAAAAATAACTTAAGGTGATAGCTTCAAAAATCAAAATCGTTTTCAAATAAAATGCCCTAAGCTCATCTCCTCTGTGAGAAATTTCCCCACAATGAGCACTTCGATGCCCCAATGCCTCTTTTTCCTTCGAAAAGGGCGGGCCCGAACTAGCGGTGCCCGGGCGAGGCCTCACAGGTCCAAATGAAAAATACACAACAATTGTTCAATTGACAAATAAACCATTTAATTAACATATATTCAACACAAATTACAACATTAATTATTCAATTAAAACAAAGAATCAAGCTTTCCCCAAATTTCCAACTATGGTTCGGTCACTATATCATTTCCCAAATCAAAAGCAAAATTTCCTCAAACCAAGGTTCTAAGCAACATTTAAACATTCTCAACACTAACCAAACCAGAATTTTTAAACATTACCTTGAATTCTTTGAAGAAGCCGAACCCTAAGTCTCTCCAAACAACACCAAACTGAATTTTGAAGCTTCGATGAAGAAAGGGTGAAGATAAGAGGAATTAATCTACCAAAACTTGAAGGAAATCTTCAAAGCTCCACCAAAACCTCCATGGCCGAACCACCTTGAAGGAAGAATAGGTTTTCTATATGTTTTTGGTGTGGTACACGATTTGGGAAGAGAAATGTCTAACATGCAGAATTTGTTTTACTTAAAATATAAGTTAGTGGGATTTTGGCTAGGAATCTAGTGCTTCAATCTCATAAAGCTCACTTTGAGCTCTACACATGCATCCATTTGATTTAGATGCACCAATACATGGTTCCATTGGATCATGATGCACTATATTGCCACTAACTCCTCCCTCCATCTCTTTTATTCCAAATAAGTCCTACAAACTTCCAAGTAAGTCCCTCCTATTTATTTCCTTTTGCAATCAAGTCCTATTATTTTTCTAACCCAATTGAACTATTTTGTTTTGTTTATTTATTTTATTATCCTCAATTTATTTTTCCCAAATAATTAATTAGCAATGAAACACACATGTAATCACATCAAATAAATCATATAACATATATATCAATCAATCACTCATGTAAACATATCAAATAAATCCTATAACACATATAACTATCAATCACATATAAACAAATCAATTAAATCATACAACACATGTAACAATCAACAACATATAAACACCCCCTAACTCCAACTAGGGTTGAGGGGCTAGGGTTAGGGTCTCCAACTAGGGTTTAGGTACTAGGGTTTTATATAGGATGTTACAATTAGTAGATAATTTTTCATAAATTCTAGGAAATATATTATTTATAATTAATTATGGATAACTTAAGTTGGGTAGCATGGCAGTCTGGAAAAAATAATTGGGAGATTAAATAAGATTAGAAAGAGTACTAATTAATTAAATCAATTAAAATACTTTCAAAGGAAAACCTAATTTTGAACACTCTCCAATATTCAATTTTTAAGAAATTCTAAAGTATATTTTATCCAATTTTTTTTCACACACTTAAAATCTGATAAAAATTGATGAATTAAAAATAGAATTGAATGGAATTAATAAAATGTAATTGCTTAATTTAAGAAGTGAAAAAGATAGAAGAAGAAGAAGAAGAAGAAATAACAATTTTGTAAAATTTAGAAAGTTGAGTCAAAATTTTAACCAGTAATTAAAATAATTAAAAAAAAAAAGTGATGAGGTTTAGGTGGCCAACCAAGTGGTGGGCTAGCCACTAAAATAAATTCAATTCAATTCTTCAAAATGAATGAAGAATCAAATCGGACCAAATTAATTTTTCTTTTTTCATTTTTCTTAATTTTTCTTTTTCTTAAATGTTAATTGGTGATAAAATACTATAAATAAATCTAATTAGATAAAAATATTATCTTCTTCAACCTCTCTAAAGCCATGGCCAAAATCCTCCATAACTAAACCTCCAAAAATTTTAATTCATCAAATATAACACAAACCACTCTCCATCTTCACAAAACTTCACCTCTCCATCTCCAAAGTTCTCTTCTTCATCAAAATTGGTTGATATTTGAAAAATTTCTTCAAAGGACTTTTAGAGATAAAATTTTAAATCAGCTTTATAATTTGATTTAATAAATTTTAATGGTAGTTTAGATTTCTAATTAGAAGAAGAAAGTGAAATTTGGAGTAAAGTTTTGAGGATTTTGAAATTTCTGTGTCTAAATATAATTTTAAAGCTGAAATTTTATACCCTTAGAATTCGAATTTTCAAATACTCAAAACATGAAAGTTGTAGATATTATGTTTTAATTATTTTACTTTGAGGAAGTTTTATCATATTCTTTCTGTATTATGAGTTATGAAAGACTGAGTGATGTTGACTCAGGTCAAGATTTAGTTAGAGCAATCTTACTGTTTTTTAAGTTTTTGAAAACCTTAAAGGCTTAATCATGAAAAACTCAAAACATAAAAAATGTAATCCTATGTCTTTGATAAAATTTAGTGAAAACATAGCACCATTTGGATATGTATATAATGAGATGTAAGTAAAATACTAAAGGTTATATGGGTAGAGTATGTAGGATAGGAGATGAAATTATGGACCAGATTAGAAATTCTCCCATAATTCTTGTAGTAGTCATAAAATTTTGAAATTTATATATGTTGAAGCCTGGGATGTCTAGTTTAAGTAGGAAAAAGAATTGAAGCAATTGGGTAAGTATAGTGGGAGATATGGCTAGGAAATCTAGGGCTGCCAGTAGGATTAAAATTGGAATTAAACCCTAAGTTTTGAAAATTTAGAGAAATTGGCTAATTAGAGTGTTAATTCATGTAAATTCATATCAAATTAATACTAAATTATATTTAATTGTATGTGTAGCATATAAATGGGATGACAAAGAGGTTTATGATCACCTCTTTTATCTTTGTTGAATAGGGAAGGAAAACCGATTTTGGATTTTTGCTTATAAAGGTGAGTAATATACATACCATTTTACTTGGCATTGTCTCCAAATTAAAATATTGAAATTAACATGAAATTCTATTGTTGTCCAAAAATACCAATTGTATGATCCGTGATTAATTTCATGCCCTTATTATAATCCTAAAAGATTCCTTTTAATTGAATTTGCATGATTGGCCTAATGCTCTATTTATTGAACCCTTGAAAATGCTTAAGTTATTTTTGATACCTAATGATTAAGTACTGTATGTATGAAATTATTGAAATAAAAGAAGTTTTAATGACATTGTCCACAGTGGTTTAATGATCCTAGATAGGAGGGGGTTAAGGTCTTGGCCAAGCGGTCTGATTAACCGTCTGAGTAAATAGCTTGCTACCGGATTGTAGACTCCACTTAAATGATCAATAATGATTATGTCATTTTATGATATGATATGTTATGAATTTTTGATGCCAATGTGGAACCAAACCCATATGTTAAATGACTTCAATTTTATGAATCTTTAATTGATTAATGATCCCATTATTATTATATATTTAATGTTATCGTTATCTTCCTTGTGAGCAACCCCCTCACCTAACCTTACAAGTAAGATAGTATGTGTATTACTTATTAAGATTAAATTCTTAATGTTTTTAGGTTCATAGTAGATAGTGGTTATAATATCTTCCATTTTGTAGTGTTTTTATTAATTTTGTATGTTTGGAAAATTAATTAATTTCAAATGTGAATGTTGAGAATTTCAGAAATTTTGAGCTTTGCAGTTGCAGGATTTTGTGAGATTAATTACATGATCTTAAAGACATAATTTGGTAAAGTGTAAAATATAAAAGTTGTGAGTTTATGTCTTACTATAATTCTGTAAAATGGTTTGGAAAAATTCTGTGTGAGTGATGAGTTATGTCTATTTGAGTAAGACTAGTCTGGTTGAGTATTTCTGCAAGAAGTCAGTGTCTGTTTGAATTTACTGGGAATGACTGAGACATAATTAGCTAAAGATATGAACATAAAAAATGTTCCTTTGTGTGTTTTGATAATATCTATAAAATTTCAGAATTTTTGGATAAGTATATCTCAGTGGAGAGTGGTTTTTCTCAGGACTATTCGGAGAGATTCTAAGGCAATAAGTCTGGGTGATTTTTGGAGAGTCACCATGGTCTGTGTGTTAGTCTTTATGATTTGAAATTTTGATATGTTGTGTCCCTGCATGTTTATTTTAAGTGGTAAAAAGAATCAGTAAGTTTGGACACTTGTAACTCACTTGTGAGCTGGTTAAGTGTGAGATATTCAAAAAAGGTTTTAACTTAGAGAAATTTTTGTGTGGTGAGCCGATAAAATGCGAAGTGGCATTTTGCGAGCCAGCAATGCGAAGTGGCATTTTGCAAGCTGGCAATGCGAAGTGGCGAAGTGATATTGTTGAGGTGGCAATTGGAGAAGAGGCATATACGAGGTGGCATGTGCGAAGAGAAAAGGCGAAGAGAAAAGGAGAGGTGGCATTATGCGAAGACGCATTATGTGAAGAGGGAATGTGCGAAGAGGCGAAGAAGCAAAGAGGCAAAGAAGTGAAGAGGCGAGGAAGCATTGCCGAGATGGCATATGCGGGGAAGAGTTCACGAAGAGAGTCTGGCGAGGCAGCATATACGAGCTGGATTAGCGAAGTGGCATTGCCGGATCAAGTTTGGTGAGCTGGGAAATGCGAAGTGGAAATGGCGAGCTGGCATAGGCGAGGTAGCTTTGCCACGGTAGGATTGGCGAGGCGAGCTGGCAAGTATGTTTTTCTGGGCAGTGGTCTATTTAAATCCAGCAACCCCAGTAGCTTTCACACGATTTTCTTTTCTTTCTTTCTTCGTTTATATTCAATCCCTTCTCAGAGTTAGCCTCATTTTATTTTCTAAGGCATTAATACTCAAATTAATGCATTAGATTTCTAGATTATTCTGTATTAAGGCAAAAATCATCAGATTTGAGCAGTAATCACAGAAATTCCAGTTTGAAGGAAATAAGGTAAATTTTCTTCCAAAGCTATTTTCTTTGGATTTATTTAAGTCTATGGGTTAGGATAATTAATATTGGGTATATAGAATTTATTGCAAGTAATCTGAAGTCATTAATGGTAATTAATGTGGGAGAAATCAGAATGTTGAGGCTGCCATGAATAGTAACATGAACAGTAACTCCGAAAATTAAATGCAGATTTTCTTTAAGAGATAAATAAAATTTGTTGTTAGGAATTAAGAATGGAGACTCTAAGATAATTGATTATTAGGAAATCATGATAAATATTATTGATTTGGAGAAAACCCTAATTTTTGTATATTTGGGGAAATTTCTAGGAGGAGGAAATCAAATTAATTGAATAGTTAGAGTTGGAATTTGCTAAAGGAAATTTCAAGAGAAATTGTATTAAAGTAAGTATGAACATCTTACTTGATTAGCATTCTTAAAATTAATATGACCAAGTATTCTTATATTTGTTTACCCATTTATATATGTATATATTTTTATAATATGAATGACTTGATCAACCTCATTAGATCAAGTTCATATACTTCTTGTTTGCTATACCCGATTTGAATGATGATATGATGATGGTCTTGCGACCAATATGCTTCTTATGAGATTGAAACCCCATGAACCATGGATAGAACGCTCTTTCCAATGAGAGTAAATTCATTGGTCCATAGTGCACTTTGGGAGCCCAGCTGATAGGGTTTTTATTAGTGTTCCACCTAGAGGGGGCCATGAGCTCTAGGCGCATGCCTGGCCAAGCATGTGTGCACGTTAAGGTAGCAAGGCTACTGATACGTATGTTATGATATGAGATCAGTTCTATCAAATGAAATTTGATAATGCCATTCTTTGTGGGCATTCCATGTTCTAAATATGAAACATGATTTGATTTATGACATGATTTGATATAGCCAAATTATTATGAATACTATTTTTCTTTCAAGTAAAGCTTATGATTTCTTTCATGCCTATATGTATAAATATTTGTTCATGACCATGATTGGATATTCAAACACTTGATTTATAATGTTCATATCTTACTGAGTTGAAGACTCACTCCTCTTCTGTGGATTTTAGGTGATAGCATAGCTCGTGAAGGAGCTAATAGAGAGGATCAAGCTTCTTGACTTGTTTATTCTAAGAAGCTTTATTATAATAACTTTTTGAGATATTTTGTATATTTAATTAATGGTATTATGATACATTATGTAATGGGACTATACTCTAAAGCTCAGTAGTTAGTCATTCGAGGATACTAGTATATTTTGATGTATGATTGTTACCTTTTGGGTACTCTTGTTCCTCAGTGATGTGAGATGTCTCTTTTGATCATTAAGGAACAAGAGAAAGATATGAAATGATAATAGAAAGATATAAGTGATTTTAATTATATGTATGGACATGATAGATGTATGATAATATATGATATTGCAATTTATATGATGATGATGATGATGATGATGAGATTTATGATTTGTGAGTTCTACGGGTTTATGGTGGCCTTAAGCCTACCCTTGCCCTAGGACCGTCGCACCACTGGAGTTGGGGTGTGACAGAGGTGGTATCAGAGCACTAGGTTTATAATCCTTAATATAGACAATAGATAGAGATATATGAGCACTATCATAAGTGTTGATTAAGATAACTACGGAGCATAGGATCATGTCTCGTCTAATTGTGTCTTCCTTTGATATATATATCTGCGTTAAGTATGCGTAGTGAGTCTGATGTATTTGTTCTTCTTATCAGTATCGAGATGCCTCCATGTCGGGGCAAAGGACGAGGTCGAGGCCGTCCTAGACGGGAATTTCCTTCTGAAGAGGGTTCAGTGGGAGGGCATAGAGGAAATGAGGTTCCTCCTGTGCCACCAGTAGATGTGGCTAATATGGCACAGCAGTTAGACTAGCTGCAGAGGAACTATGAGGTATTAGCTGAGTTTATTACTCAGCAGAGGTAGCAGCAGGCTCCTCCTGTTCAAGCAGTTCCAGATATTCCAGCTCCTCCACCCCCGCCCGCAGTAGTATATCAGGTTGAGGAAGTATCTTTTGAGAAATTTCTGAAGCTCAAGCCTTCAGAGTATCGAGGTGAGGTGGATCCTACAGATTTTCTAGAAGAGAAGATCCAGATTTTGAGGATTCCTGATAGGAGAGCTATTGAGTTTGCTGGATATTTAATGAAGGCTGAAGCTAAAGACTGGTTCAAGAGAAGCATTTTTGGTATGCTTCGAGATAATGAAGAATTGTCGTGGGAGAGATTTAGAGAAATGGTTCCTGATGAATTTCTTTCAGAGAGTGTAAGGGATGCTAAATTTATGCTAAATCTATGAATTTCTTGAAAATTTTAGATTCCATAATTTATTTGGTGAAATTCTATGTTTAATTAAGAAATTTAGGTGTAAAATTAAAATTTTAGGTATTAAAATGTTATATTACCTTAAACTGTTTATTTAGGTACTAAATTATTATTTTACATCTAACTGTCTAATTAAGGACTATAAAGTCAATTATACTAATTATAGGATCCTAAATATAATTATAAAAGAATGGGTTAGTTATTATTTATCTCCTGTATAATAATCTAATACACTAAGTCCCCATGACTTTTAAAAAATATACTAACTCCCTCCTGACAAATGTCCTATTATACTACACAATTCCGTCTAATTTTTTTGTTAGTCAACCCTAAATTGGTCAAAAGAGCAGTAAAAAGATAGAAATATCATTGTCATTTATTTTTAATTAATTACATTCTATTTTTGTTTTAAAAAATATTTTTTAGAGTTAAAAAATTTAATTTCATATTTTTTAACAAATTTAAAAATAAATAAAAATATTTTTTATTTGTTATTTGTTATTTTTATTTAAAAAAATAATTTAAGAAGAAATTAAATTATTTCTTTTTAAATTTTTTAATACAAATAAAAGAATTATTTTTATATTTTTGAAAAATTTGAAAATAAAAAGCAAAAAAAATATTTTTGCTTTTTATTTTTTATTTGTTATTTTTTATTTTCAAATTTTTTATTTTTAAAAATAAAATAAACAATATTTTTATTTATTTTTATTTTTAAAGTTGTTAAAAAAAATATGAAAATGCATTTTTTAAAGCTAAAAAATATTTTTTAAAGCAAAATTAGAATGTAATTAATTAAAAATAAAAGGCAACGACATTTCTGTCTTTTTACTATCATTGTTGACCATTTTAGAGTTGATTACCAGCAAAATTTGACAGAAGAGTGTACTAGTATATTGTGACATTTATTGGGGGGAGTTAGTATATTTTTAAAAGGTCAGGGGGAGTTAATACATTGGGTTATTCTATAGAGGGAAATCGTAATTAATCCAAAAAAAATTCAGGGTGTTACAAAAAGTATGTAAAAGTCATTTATAAAGTCATGAATTATGTAAAAATCATTAAAATCTATAAAACTCTAGAAAAGCCATTCACTTAAAAAAAATACAAAAATTATTAATTCTCCTGATTCAATACACCCCCTTAATTATGTTGGTTTGGTTCAATTCGATTCAAATTTCAGCTTGGTTCAATTTATTTTTTGTAAATTTTTTTCGATTCAATTTTTTTCAAAATAATCTAAAATAACAGAATTGACTGAATTATATATTTTATATATTTATTTATATATGTACATTTTAATAATTATATATATATATTATTAAAAAATTGAAATAACCGAATAATCGAATTGAAATATGTCAATTTAGTTCGATTAATTTTGTAAAAGTTTCAATTTGGTTTGGTTCAGTATGCTCACCCCTAACCACAATTTAATTTTCTTCAATATATAGGGCTCAACAACTTTTACAACAACAAGCTTCTCATGAAACTTGTTGTCACATTACAAAATTTGGAACATAACAGTTTTAGAGTGTGGAACTTGTCTACACAACCAACACCCGTAAAATCTATATTATAAAATTTATATATCACCTGTTGACATATTTAGTCCATGTTTCAAGTCTAACACAGAATTCACATATATCCTATCTCATTATTATCATCAACCACTCATCTCATATAATTCTTAATATGCTAGGTAAATAATTTACAAAATTTAATTATATTCTACATATATAAACTAGCAATTAGCTCAACTAAACTATGGAGCTTCTACGAAATAACAAAAGCAACATGTTTTGAAAATTTATATGACAAAAGAATTGGTTCCGTAAATGAAGAAAGATGTCTCGAAAACCACTACGATCTACTTCAAACCTGAAATTGTTAAACCACTAAAGAGGTGAGTATAATTATTCAATGAGGTATAAACATATTATTATACATATAGGTGTAATACCTGCTATTTTGAAGTGTATTTATTGATTTTATATGTTTGGAGAATTTTAAAAATTTTAAATGAGAATATTGGAATAATTCAGAAAACTTTTGTTTTGGGTTGCAGCAGAATTCAGTGTTGATCATTTCTTGCTTATAAAGACATAATTTGGTAAAGTGTAAAATATAAAAGTTGTTAATTTATGTCTTAGCTATAATTTTGTAAAATGGTTTGATAAAATTCTGTGTGGGTGTGAAGTTGTGTCTATTTGAGCAAGGCTGGTCTGGTTGAGAATTTTTGTAGGGATGCAGTGTCTGTTTGGAATTACTGGGAGTGATTGAGGCAGAATTAGCTAAATTGGTGAACATGAAAAATGTTTCTTTGTGTGTTGAAATGATGCTTGTAAAATTTTAGAATTTTTAGATAAGTGAATCTCAGTGGAAAGTGTTTTGTATCAGGACTGTTCGGTCAAACTTTGAGGCAGGAGTCTGGGTGACTTTTAGAGAGTCACCACTATCTGAATATTGATTTGTTTGATGTGAAAATTTGATATGTTGTGTTCCTGCTTGTTGATTGTAAGCGGCAAGAAGAATTGGTAAGTTTGGACTTTTGTAGCTCATTTGCGAGCTGGCTTAAAGCGGGATGTTCAGGCAAGAGTTAACTTAGAAGTATTTGGCTATGGAGAACCAGCCTTAAGCGAGAAGGCATTTAGCAAGCTGGCAGTGCGAGGCGGCATTATGGCGATGTGGCGAAGAAGTTTGGCGAAGAGCTTTGGCGAGAAGCTAAGGCGAAGAGCAGTTAGCGAAGAGGCACTATGTGAGGAGGCATTGAGCGAAGAGAGATGTGCGAGGTGGCAGTTCATGAAGAAGCAAAAAGGGGAAGGAGCATTGCCGAGGTGGCTTATGCGAGGATGAGTTGCAAGGAGAGTCTGGCGAGGCAGCATACGCGAGATAGCATATGCGAGATGGAACGTGCGAGGCAATAATGCCGGATCAAAATGGCGAGCTGGGAATGTGAAGTGGGCATGGCGAGCTGGTTAGGTGAGGTGGCCTTGCCGAGGCAAGTCTCACGAGGCGAGCTAGTCAGCGCGTTTCTGGGTAGAGGCTTATTTAACCCCAGTAACCAGCAACGATTTTCACGAATTTTCTTTCTTTCTTCCTTTGTCAATTTTTGTCTTTTCTCAAATTTGTTCCATATGTTATTCTAAGGCATTAAGGCTTAGATTAATGCAATAGACTTCTAGATTAGTCTATTATTAAGGCAGAATCATCAATTTAAGCAGTGTTTCGCAGAAATCTCAGTTTGAAGGAAATAAGGTAAATTTTCTTCCTAAGTTATTCTCTTTGAATTTATTTAAGTCTATGGGTTAGGATAATTAATTTGGGGTATATAGAATTTATTTCTAGTGATCTGAAGAAATTAATGGTAATTAATGTGGGAGATTTTTTGGAGGTTAAACTGCTGTGAACAGTAACTCCAAAATTTAATGTGGAATTTAATGCAGTTTTTCTTTAAGAGAATTAATGGGATATTGTTGGGAATTAAGAATAGAGATGCTAAGATAATTAATTAATGAAAATCATGTGAAACATTGTTGATTGGAGAAACCCTAATTTTTGTGTTTTGGGAAAATGTCTTAGGAGGAGAAATTCAGAATTTGAATAAGAATTAAAAAGTGGGCAGATTGCTAAGAGGAACTTAAAGAAATTTGTGTAAGAGGTAAGTATGAACACTTTGTTTGATTTCCATTCTTTGAAAGTGATACAACCAATTATTTATTTGCCTTTGTTATTCTATTGTACATAAATATTCATAAACTGTATATTGTGAATGGCTTAATCAATATTCTTGGATCAAGTTCATATGTCCTTGCTTGTGAACCCGAATTGAATTATTGTTATATGATGATGGTCTTGCGACCAATATGCTTCCTATGAGATTGAAACCCCATGACTCATGGATAGAA
>CANXYC010786329.1:0-14180 GCA_948193065.1 Aleurites moluccanus | reverse complement strand
ATTGAGGACACTAATATTTTGATGTATGAATTATTACCTTATGGGTACTTTTGTTCCTTAGTGATGTGAGATGCATCTTTTGATCATTAAGGAATAAGAGAAAGCTATGAAATGATAATGGTAAAGATATGATTGATGTTTCACTGAATGTATAGAAATGATCATTTTATGATAATATATAATGTTGTAATTGATACAATTGTGTATGAGATTCATGATATGTGAGTTCTACGGATTTATGGTAGCCTTAAGCCTACCCTTGCCCTAGAA
Organism: Aleurites moluccanus; assembly: GCA_948193065.1. Taxonomy (NCBI): domain Eukaryota; kingdom Viridiplantae; phylum Streptophyta; class Magnoliopsida; order Malpighiales; family Euphorbiaceae; genus Aleurites; species Aleurites moluccanus. The sequence goes on along the minus strand of CANXYC010786329.1, from coordinate 13,910 downwards.
TCGTCACACCAGTGGAGTTGGGGTGTGACAATAACCTTCTCAACTTCTTCCGGAAATTCACTAGGTTCATCACCATGCTCCCTTCTAAATTCTGGCAGACTCATCTTGAGAAAAGTAAACACTTTAACTCTTCCATCATCAATTACTCTTCTTGCTGCCTGTCAAGGAACCAAACCACCCTGAGGAACTGGCAGCGGAATATGAACAGGTGGAGGAGCAGATGTTGGTGGTAGAATCACTACTGGAGGTGGCTCATGCCTAGCATTCCTCAATTCTTCCATTTCCCTCCTTAGTTTTTTATTTTCTCTAATAAGAAATTCCACATGTTCTGCCAACCTCTCTTCATTTGTTCTTCATCTAGCCTGCGATAGCTCAATAACCACCTCCCTATCATGAGCAATATTTGAGGCAACTACCTCTTCCTGTCGAACTCGACGAGGCCGTCCCTGCCTAACATGTTTGAATTCCCCTCCATGTCGTCTAGGCGGCATATTCACTAAAAACATAAAACCATAAGATCATAAATTTACGAAAACACGGAATAACATACATAACGAATAACATCAAATGACGATAAGGAAGAATCCTATGCTCCATGATTGACTTATCTTCAATTATAAGTATTTTATTTAATTAATTTATGCTTTGATACCAACTTTGTCACATCTCCACTTCGAGATATGACGATCCTATGGAAAGGGTTAGCTTAAGGCTACCGATTCCCGTAGAAACCATCATACTTATAAATTATTGACCTATAAATTATTCATGCAATTTTTATATAAAAAAAAAATTGCCAGAGATTCCTTTGTAAATATAATATCCCAAGTTATCGACTTATTTAATTTTTATAATTTACACAACCTGCAAAGAAACCAACACTTCTAAAATTCTACCTTATATCCTTAACTTTCATTTTTCATATTATAATTCCCTACTTAAATTACCATAATATTATCAATTTAATTAAGATTCAGATACTTCATACTAATATTAACTGAGTCGTAAACACAGTAGTTATACCTATCTCACATTACCGTCATAATCATGGAGCAATTATAGATTAACCAAAAAAAAAAAAAATACAAATTCTTCATAGTAGAGGTTGTTACATAGATATTGTCGATTCCAAGCTCGGATGGAGAAAATGGGCTGGAACCACCACTATATACTACAGACCTAAAAACATTAAACCACGAAAGGTGATAATTTAATCTCAGTGAGTAATACACATATTATATTACTTGTGAGGCTACGTGAGGGAGTTACTCACAAAGAGGATAATGATAGCATAAAATGTATAATAATAATGGGATCATTAATCAATTAAAGATTTATAAAATTGAAGTTATTTAACATATGGGTTTGGTTCCACATTGGCATCAAGAATTCATAGCATATTATATCATAAAATGACAGAATCATTATTGATCATTTAAACAGAGGCTACAATCCGTTAGCATGCTATTTACTCATACGATTGATCAGACCGCATAGCTAGGAACTTAAGTCCCTCCTAGTTATGATAATTAAACCTCTGTGCACAATGTCATTAAAATTTATGTCATTTCATTAATGCCATATATATAGTGCTTAATCATTAGGTATCAAAAATAACTTAAGCACTTCCAAGGGTTCAATATATGAAACATTAGGCCAATCATGCAAATTCATTTAAAAGGAATCATTTAGGATTATAAAGGGCATGAAATTAATCATGGATTATTCAATTGGTATTTTTGGCTAACAATAAAATTTCATGGCAATTTCAATAATTTAATTTGAAGGCAATGACAAGCAAAATAGTATGTATATTACTCACCTCTAAAAGCAAAAATCCAAAATCGATCTTCCTTCTCTACTCAACAAAGACAAAAGAAGTGATCATGAACCTCTTTGTCATTCCCTTTAGATGATACACATACAATTAAATATAATTTAGTGTCAATTTGATAAGAACTTACATTAATTAAAACTCTAATTAATTAATTTCCCTAAAATTCCCAATTCTTAAGATTAATTTCAACTTTCATCCTATTGACAGCTTTGGTTCTCTCAGTCATATCTCCCTCTATACTTATCCAATTGCTCTAATTCTTTTTCCTAATTAAACTAGACATTTCAGACTCTAATATCCAAAAATCATATTTTTCTAAACTCTATAAAATTTATAATTGAATTTCAAAGTCAGTCTTGTATCATGCAATCTACCCTGCAATTCCTATGCGAGCAACCTTTACTATTTCACTTGTAACTCATTATGTATATATTAAAATGCAGTTATATTCTTACTAAATTTTGGCTAAGACATAGAGATATATTTTTTATGTTTTGAGTTTCCTCTGAATCAGACTTTAATATCTTCAAAATTTTAAAACTCAGTAGGGTCTCTCAGCATAAACCCTAATCTGAGTCGGCCATACTCAATGGTCTATATCTCTCAACACAGTAAGAATTTGATAAAACTTCCTTAAAGACAATTAATCTAGACATGTAGAGATACAATTTTTATGTTTTAAGAATCTTAAAATTCTAAATTTAAGGGTACATAAATTCAGCCCTAATATTTTGTCAAGTCATAGAAAATTCTGAATTTTCAAAGATTTACTTCTAATCCTACTTTGTTTCACTAATTAAACTTCTAAATTAACATTAAAACTCATTAAATCATATTATAGAACTAGTTAAAGATTTTACCTCTTGAAACCCTTTAAAGAGTTTCTTTTAACTATCTACAAATTTGATGAAGAAAAGGAGATTTGGAGATAGAGGTATGAAAATTGATAAAGATGGAGAATGGTTTGAGTGAGTGAGGTGAAGTAAAATTTTGGAGAATTTTATGAAGGAATTTTCAGCCAAAAGAAGAGGAAGAAGAAGATGGTGATAATTTTATCTAATTAATTATTTATAATAATTAATAACTAATTAGAATTTAGGAAAAGAAAATTTGAACAAAAAATAAAAAGAAAATTAATTTAGCCTTGATTGTGTCTTTATTATTTGGATGAAATAAAATAAATTAATTTGGTGGAGATCCCTCCATTTGTCCATTCACCTAGTCCATTTTATCATTATTTATTTATTTATTTATTTTAATTATTTTAATTATTGGTCAAATTTTGACCAATTTCTCAAAATTTACAATATTGTCATTTTCTTCTTCTTATTCTTCTATCTCTTTTACTTCACTATTTAAGTATTTAAATTTTATTAATTTCACTCAATTCTATTTTTAACTCATCCATTATTTATCAATTTTAGGTATGTGAAGAAAAATTGGACAAAAAATTACTTTGAAATTTATTAAAAATTGAATACCGAAAGGTGTTCAAACCTAGGTTTTCTAAGTTTTCCTTTTAAGTCTTTTAATTGATTTAATTAATTAACACTCTTTCTAATTTCATTTAATCCTCTAATTATTTTTTTCATGCTATTAATCTACCCAACTTAGGTTAACCATAATTAATTCTAAGCAATGCACCTTCTAAAATCTATGAAAAAAAATCGACTACCGACGCTCGTTTCTTGTAACTATCTTTAATCGTTTTAAAATTTTTAATTAGGGTTATTACGTCAAACTTGAGTTTTATTTTAAAACTCCATATATCAATGACTTGGGCTCAAATTTACTTTAAAAACTTGATAAATAACCGAATCGAATTTTAATAAAATTAAATTCAGCTCAATTAGACTCACAAAAAACTCGATTATAAGCTCATGATCATACTCACAAAATGTTTGATTAATAAACTCGCTAATAGCTCAATTATTATTATTATTAGCCCAATAATTTTAACATTCCAAAAAATATATTTTTAATATTTCTATAATCATTTTGATAATTCAATTGATTAAAATATATTTTTTAATTTTTTATATGTGCATTTTAAATATTTCTAAAAGAAAATAAATTATATAATTTAATTATATTTTTAATTTTAAATAAAAATTACTTTTTATTGTGAAAATTATTATTATATTTTTTTAATAATAAAATATAATATTAATTCACTTAATTTATAAGTTATATATTTTTTATAAAAAAAATCGTATATATTTTAATTGCTAGATTAATCGAGTAGCATAAAATATAAAATATATAAGTAAATAGTTTGATGATGATATATAATTTTTTTAAATCTATATTATATTATATTTTTAAAAAGATAGGTAACTCTTAAATAAATATTATATAATTGTATTTATATTTTTTTAGTACTAATAAAGTGTTAGTTTTAGATTTTATTATTATTATATAAATTAATATTTTTAATTTTTAAAATGATCTTTTATATTAATTAACATTTTTAAAATAATGTATAGCTCAATTTTATGATTTCTTTTTTTTTTTTTTTACTAATTAGATGTTTTTATTTTTATGTTAGTATTAGCTATAATTTTTATATTAGTTATAAGTATTTTTTTGCTATAATTATATATTTATTTTATTAAAAATGAATAATTAAAAAGTTAAATATTTTTATTAGTCATAAATGAGTTATAAAAGAATCAAATTTAAGTTTAGTTTAATTATAATTTATTAAAAAGTTGAACTCAATTATAATTTATAATTAATATTTTAATGAATCGAGTTTCAATTCACTCAAATTTATCTAATAATTAAACGAATTAAATTTGAACATAATTTTTAAACTCAATTTAAAATTTGAGTTAAAAAAATATCAAATTAAGTCTGAATAAGTTAAAATTTGACTCGTAGATTCAAAAAAAAAAAAAAATCGTGAAGAGTAGTTTTTTTTTATTATTATTTTTGTTGGAATAAGAAAAGCCTTCATTTAGATATATATATATATATTTTTAAAATAAAAGCCTTCATTTAATTAAGACTTGAGAGTTATGAAAGGTTGTTTTCCATTCTCAACTGTAAGTTTGACAAAGTCCTCTCTGACTTTTATAAGCATGTATATTTTCTAAACCAAATGCTTTTAAATGGCTCTCCTTGCCTCAAGCAGACTTCATGCAATTCAATCCCATAATCAGTTATGGTCCCCATCCATTCTCTCCCTTTCCTTGTTGCATATACACGTTGAAAATTGAAGGTGCACTCAATAATTCCCAAAAATTAATTATTATAATAAGTGAGTGATTCTGAATTTAATTACGTAAGTTTATAATCAAATAATTAATCATAATAGATTGATCTTTTTTTTTTTTAAGAAAAAAGAAAGTGATAAAAAAAAAAAAAAGTAAAAAAATTTAAGATTTTGAAATGTTTAAACTTTAAATTACTACTAAAGTAATATTTATCTCTTCATTTTAACCAATTTGTTAATATTTTATATCAAATTACCCTCAAAATATAATTCTATTTGTTGTAATTTTAAATTTTTTTTTGCAATTATTTATTCATGTGAAGATGTATATGATTTCAAAAGAAAATAAAAATGGTTTTTGTGTTTATTAATATGATAATCCATTATGGCATTTTTTTTTTGGAGAATAACTAATTCACATGAACTCTTAATTTTTTTTTTAAATTTAATATTTCTTAAGGAGTGATAATATTAATATTTTTATATGGTTTTCATTTATAAATTTCATCATTTTAATTGAAAATCCTACTCCTATTATATTATTGAAAAATTTTAAATATAGTATTTATCACGATCTAAATATGAGATCATGATTGGCCTATAGTTAAAGTGAAATCTAACTGTACAAAACTAGTAGATATTATATTTTTAACTTTTAAAAAAATATATAAACACTAAATACAAATACTTATAACATTTAATCACAATTTAAATACCATTAAATAATTAATAACAAATCAAATATAAATTATTATAACTAATAATTTTCTACAGCTTAGATAGAAACTAAACATTATACTTTAGAAATCAACTAAAATTCCACCATAATTACTTTTAAGACATTAATTTGGTATTGGAAGAAAAAAAAGAAAACATTACAAAAAGAAGACCACATATCATACATCCATATCTAGAAGGAGAGAAAAGTAAACATGACTTTAAGAAAAACTTGCAAGGTAGGAAATTGCAAGAAGTAAAAAAGAAAAATTACCTCAATGACCCGTCAATAGCCTCCTATCACTATCTTCTATCTACTAGCTTGATGCATGAAAGAATAAAGATTGGAGAGGGCATTGTGAACACCAATTCATATTTTTCACTTTAGAAAAATGCCTATGTAGCAAGAGATAGATCAATGATATCAGATGTATTAGCAAAAAGAGTTATGCCATAGAGATACAAAAGAAAACACTTGCTTATTCATCTACTACTTTGGGTTAAATAATGGATATAATTCTTGCCAATTTCTTCAATTTGGTGTAACAAATAGCATCATATTTTGAAGTTAGATTAACACTAAGAAGAGCATTCATGTATTCTGGTTGGGTTTGGAAATTGCTTTCACATAAACAAGCATCAAATGAACGAATTCATCTTCAAGAAGACACCAGTGATAGCAGCAAAATTCATAGGATTACTGGTCATTTCACCTATAGGAAGGTGAAAAGTTTGAGTAGAATACATTCACCTTTCCATCAAAGCAATAAGGCATTGGTGTTCGATCTTACTTGAGACGGTGAAAGAATAGAAATGGAGATGTCAAAGTCGGTGGAGTTGATTTCTAAGTTGAACCGCCCTTAATAAGAAATCATACCAAATTTTTTCTTCTGTCACATTCCACTTTTGGGACATATCGGTCCTAGGGCACGAATAAACCTAAGATCACCAGATATCCGTAGAACCCGTTAACATGTCAATTTTCAGTTAATCATTTATCAATTTTCATAACCTGTATAATAAATTTTATTCCAATTTTTATTTCTTTTCTATCCTATACCCTTGATCTTCTCAGTTCAATGATACATACATTATATTTTTATAGCTCTTACTTCAATTTCTTTTCCATTTCATTTGTATTACATTCCATTCAATATTTTATTCCCAATCATACGTACTCTGTTTCAGTCATAATCACATAAAATTTATCTTATTAATCATGTGCTTCTGTCATTTCGCTTATTTCTCAACCTTAATATGTTTATAACATGTTAATCAGTTTGATTGTATACATAGTATCCTATGCATTATTTACTTATCTTTATGCAGTACCATGGAGCTCTAAAGAGTTTACCTTTTGACTTCACAAGATATAACAATTACCATAGACCCTTCGATATCCCAAGTCAGAGGAAGAAGTGACTTGGAATGTAGTTTCTACTATATGTTCCTGTAAAATAATAAATAACTATGAGGTGAATCTAACAATACTCAGTGAGCTAATTATATATCATTAAACATATACATTAAATGGGTAGCAATGGAGGAACAAATGGAAGGGTTATCAAAATAGGAAGGTAACAATGATTGATGAGAATAAGTAAAAGGGTTATTAAGTTAAGTAAATAACAATTATTAAGAAGAACAGGTAAAATGAGTGTCAATATTATATTTTAGATATAAGCACTTTGCACACCAAACGCCTTGGATGAAAAGAATGGATATTAATAATGAATAATATTGAGTAGTCAAATTCTTGGTATCATGTTCACATGTAAAGCAATGGATATCAAAGAATGGTGTTGCTGAACAATTTGGCAATAGTAACACATATATATGTAGAACACATATATACATATAAGGACGTGGAAATGATAGATAAAGGGCCAGTAATAGTAACAGTAATATTAACGATAAATCAGTATTAGTGAAATACATAAGGTGGGTCAGGCCTTATAATTAGGATAAATCCCTTCCTAGTTAGGGTAAACAATATAAAGAGTTTATTGTGCACAATACTGATAGTATTTACCCACAACCCCGTCAGTGCGGTAGCTCTGTCATGTCCACATAGGCGATAAGCCAATGGGCTTCAATATTAGTTCATTAGCAGTATCCAGTAATCATTGATAACAGTACAGTATAATACACTTTCAGTGGTTGCTCATTAATCAATCAAGGACAGTATAGTTTAGTGAACATGGTATCGGTTCTATAAACAATACAATAATGAATAGGATATTCCAGAATCAGTCAGGTGAAATGGTGGTCATTCAAAAGCATTCAATAATGTATCTGGTCAACATTTGATGTGCATTGCTTTAGGACTTATAGAACAAATTCAATAAGACTCGATTTTACAAAGCAAATACTTAATAGAAATAATTCAATAGACAATTCAATTTCATTCGAAAATTAATGGAAGCATATCAATTTAAATTCAGAACTTTGGAGAACAATCATGGTCAATGATCAAGAAGGCATTTGGTAAAATGAAGATCAATCATATATGATTACAATATATCACATTAAGACAATGTATGTGAGTAAATGATGTATAAGTAACTCACCTCACTGAACACTTCACTGTTACACTTTCCATTTTCTCTTTCTTTGGTCCATTACTTTAGCAATTTTACTCATTCTTGACTCTACATATTCAATTAATTCTAATTTAGATACTAACTAATATGAAATCATATTAATTACACTTATATTAAAGAATTTCCTAAAAATTCTCAATTTCTAGATTTTGCTTATATAAAATCCTTACTGACAGCCTGTGTTCCATTTTCTATATCACTCTCTATACTTATCTAATTACTTCAATTATTTTTCATAATTAAACTAGACATTTCAAACTCCAATATATTCAAAATTCACATTAATCCTATCATTACATAGTTTATGGTGATCCTTTGAAATTAACTATGTTGTTAACACTGCTGCATTGCAATTTACATATGGGCAGAATCTGTTCTTTTGCTTATAATTTAATCTACACTTATCCAATTATTATAATTCTAATTTCTAATTAAAATATATATGTAATTTTATAACACATTCAAATTTCAGGTTATTTGCATTATTGTACAATTATTAGTAAATTTTCAAAATTAATCTACTGTCCTAAAATTTCTATCCGGACAGACTCCATTTCCAAGCTTATAATTAATTCTGCGTTCATCCAATTGCTAAAATATTTTACATACATTTATTTAACATACAAATTAACATTTCTTATATTTATCACTTTTTCTAATTCAGAATCTAAGATCCTCATATCAATAGAATTTTGTAACCTATGTTCTATTTATCATTCAATTCGGGCAGATTGCAATTATGGCTTAATATCTCTTAAACCACATATCCAATTGCAAAACCCTTTTACAAACCTCTATATAAGACATAAATAAACACTTTTAATGTTGAATATTTCTTCTAATTCTTTCTCTAACATTTTCTATAAAAAAAAAACAGTATCATTTTTTGAAAATTTTGCATCTGAGTCAGTTACGGTTTTTGCTTAATAACTCTTTCCTCAATTTAAATTTTACAATTTCCTTTCACAAAATCTAATTAAAATATTTATCTAAAACTTTCATGTTTTGAGTATCCTCAAATTTATTTATTAAATTTACAGAATTAAAGCTACAATTTACTGTCTAAAACAGATTCCATAATCCTTTGAAACCCTTGTTCATCTTTATCTTCCTTAGTTCAATTCATTCAATTCTCTAATTTATTAAACTATAATACTCTTAAATAAAATTAAAAGACTAAGTTTAAGAATCATACCTCAAATTGAAATACTTGAATTCCATCCTCTTACTCTCCCAAATTGCTCAAATACTAATTTTCTGTCTTTTCCCTTCATTTTTCTTCTTCCTCTCATCAATTTTCTATCTAACTTTGGTTGGTTTCTATGGAAAGGATGAAAATTATTTTAGATCTACTATTCACTAATGGTTTGTCCCTAAGGGTGTGAATGGTCATCCATCTTCCTCTTTTTCCAATTTCATCAAAAGTCTTGGATGATGGAGTATAATGTAGAATTCTCTAGAAAATGGGTCATTTGTCACTTTTACATAAATGGAAGGACTAGTCTAGAATTCTCCATAATCTTCTATTTGAGGATTACCATCCTTGATTCCCATTAAATAATTTTACTTGTGATCCCCATAATTTTTGATAATTATAATTTGGCCCATAATTTTTCTTATTTGCAATTTTACCTCAAAACTTTCTGTAATTTATTATGTTCATTCTATTAAAAATCAATATTCACTGTGAGGAATGAAATAGCTTATTTTGGGCTGTTTTATCATTTAAAATTACTCTGGGTTCAATTTTGTAACCTAAACAGTTCATTTTCGAAAATGCCCTTGGAGTTGCTCTTATTTACGGTTTTGCCATTCTATTATTTTTCCACCATTCCAATCACTTTTCCATCCTTTCATTTCACCAATAAATAGCACTATTTTAGTTCTCTTGTTATCCATGTGTTTTGTATTAAATAACTCTATATTCGATACAAAATTAATTATCCGGGTTGTATAATTATTTCTGGTATATTCGGACCAGTACTTAAAATACTATTTATCCATTTACCTTCCTAATCTCATATAAATTCTCAAATTATTTTTCCTTAATACTTTTAGGATCTTGATCCTAAATATCCTCAATAAATTTCAAATAAAAAACTCCTTAAAAAAAATTTCATTTCTGATATTACTGTCTTTTATTCTCCTTAAAATTATTCTTAAATTTCCTCTGTATTTCTCAGTAGGTATTTTTAGCCTATTTATTATTAAATTAACATCATTCCTATTGCTATGATTTGCTACTTCCATAATGTCTACTGTACTACAGTCTAGGGTGTTACACTCTATCATTTTCAATAAAATTCGTCTTCAAATTTTCTTATTCAATATATGTATCTCGAACAGTCTCTAAATAACTTTGTATTTTAATTTCTCTATATCACTTATTAACATTCTTAGACTAATACTCATTTTCCATAGTTTTCATATCACTTGTTAATTGTGACACCCCAACACCACCGGTGCGACGGTCCTAGGGCAAGAGTAGGCATAAGGCCACCATAAACCCATAGAACCCATAGCTAAATATGTATCATACATAACAACATACACTTATTCAATGCAAAATATCATATCTCATAGATCATCATTATATAACATGACATCTCCACTTGTTCCCTACCGATCAAAAGACAGTTTTAACATCAATATGGAATAATTGAGAGTCTACAAATACCATCCATAGAAAAAATCAAAACCATTCCATATCTATCTACGGAGATCTAAGAGAATACTTCTCAATAGACATGATTATATATATACATAACAAAAATAATATCCAAAAATAATTACATCCAAGCTTTCTTGTGAAGAAGAAGTCAAGAAGCTCTATCCTTTGGATTAGCTCTCTCTCGAGCTACACTAGCTCCTAAAACCATAGAAGAGTGGTGAGCCTTCAACTCAATAAGATATTGTTACGACTCGGTTTCGAATCGCGACAGTCCTAGGATGCAGGAGATGCCAAAGGCGACTAGCACTCGTAGAACCCAGTATCACATGCAATTATATATAACCATTAATTAATTAATCATTTTACTTAGTTACTATTCATTCTGCAATTCTGTAATCTGTCTGTAACTTAATGTTGTTGGCTGAAACATTCATCATCACATATCATATCAATAATCATACACCATAAATAGTCATACATATATGTTCATAGCCTAACTAACCCATACATATCCCATGGAGTAGCTAGATTATGAACATCAAAATACTGTATTTAATATAATTACATTGCTATCAAAAGACTGCAGAAATCCATAGAGTGTCTGAAATTGGGATTCTGTTATCTACTCTGCACCTGAAATGGTAAACAAGGAGAGAGTGAGTATATAAGATACTCAGTGAATATAATATGTATCACCAATAAAAAGTAGTTTGGATCAATAATAACTGGTAACAGAGGAAGCAATGATGACAATTTGTCAATATAATCAGATTACAGAATCAATAACAAAAGATGACAGATAGGTCAATAATCACATCAAAGGAATGGTATCACATGGGTAAGATAGATATAGGGCTATAAAACACGTAGACTATGTGTAATCACACAGTCAATCACATATAAATGAACATAAGACTGATCAGGTCTTATGGCTACGACCAATAACCCTTCCTAGCTAGGGTATCAATAAACAATGTGCACATTGCCGACAGTATGTACCCACTACTCTATTTGAGCGGCAGCTCTGTCAAACCACATTAGGGTCAATACAAGTGTGAAACATATCATTAGATACCATTATGCAACAATGGTATCACCAATAGCAATTATCTCAATATCAATCATTTCAAGTAACAATTTAATCAACGGAATAGGGATAAGCAATAGATAAGCATTGGTAATTGGTTTGGTAAACAACAAAAGTATGGAACAAAGATTGGTTATACATAGGTAATCAGTAAGCACAATTGGCATGCCAACATCGCTGGCGACAATGACATTCAAATTGGTAGGCCTATGGAGAAAAATGTAATAGGCCTATGGCAATATAACCAGGCATTTTATCAAACACATGGTAGGCATTATGAAATGGATAAATTAGCATGGTTATGGTGCAACTCCAACATTGCCCCATTATTCGACAATCAACTCACAACCAAGGCAATACAATAGGTAATAGATATACAATAATAAATATCATTTAAAAGATCAAATAGGCTAAGGAATTCAAAGGCAAAACAAAGGAAATAAATAGTAATGGCCATTCGGCCAAAATGGTGGTCCAACAAAATGAATTCCAATCATCCATTCAATGCAATAGACATGTAATTTGATGCATATTAAACTCACCTAGCACTCCAAATTTCTTAGAAAAATTGATTTTCCACCAAATGCTTCAAAGGAGACAAAAACCATAACTATGGCAATCTTGATTTTCTATAACAATTCAACCACAAATAATTCATCCATTAGCCTCCAATTAACATATTCTAAGCTTATATAACATAAACTAACACTAAATCATCAAACCAAATCAAACAACTTCACTTTAGGGTTTGGAATAAGGGAAAAGTGTTCAAATGCATCAATTGATGCAAGTGAACACTTTTTGATGCAATCAAACACCATAACCATCTAATTCAACCTCTAAATCATCTAAATAAACCATAAAACTAAACAAACTAACTTATTACCTTAAGTTGAAGATTCCACCGAAATTCCAAGGATGAAGATTCTTAGTTTCCTTTGTGATTTCAAGCAAATCAATGATGGAGAATGGAAAAACTAGGTGAAATTTCAAGTTTTCTATAGCTTTTCTTAAGAAATTTGGTTGGAAAATGGCAAAGAAATGGAGGAGATAGGTTCGGCCTCACCAAAGGAGAATAAGAAGATGATCAAATTTTTGCTAAGGCATTCTTATATATTAAGTCAAAATGGAAAATTATATTTTGGTCCTTAAACATTCAAGTATTCATACTTTGACCCCAACTTCTTCTGTAATTTATTTTGACAATTCTGTTGAGAATTAGATTTCAAAGTGGGGAATCAAAATGCTTATTTTTATTTATACTTATTTATAAAAATAGTTTTAGAGTCATTCTGAAACTCAGACAGACCAATTTCTACTATACCCCTTAAAGTTTCATGTATTTATGATTTTGCCATCACTTACTTTTTCAGTGTTTATAAATATTTTTCACCTCTTTCTTTTCACCATAATTACATATGCATTTATGTGATTCTTTACCCCCTAGTCAGAATCAAAAATTTAACTGTCACATCCCAATTTTAGGAAATGTGACGGTTCTAGGGTATGGGGAAGGCATAAGGCCACCTAAACCCATAGAACCCTATTCTGTATTTCTACAGAAAATTCGCCATAACTTCCCTACTTCTACAATCTATCCCAGGATTCAAATCCCTCTCTTCATATTCACAATAAATACAACCTGCACAATCAACACTTCTATTCCCTTATTCATCTCATACTATAGCATACATATCACATTTAATACCCTTTTTCCAAATTCAATATTTTACATCTCATTTACATAACTTCATTCTTTTATATTATCTTACTAAATT
>CANXYC010786241.1:0-18609 GCA_948193065.1 Aleurites moluccanus | reverse complement strand
GATTGATGTGACTGATATTGGGTTCTACGGGTGCCAGTCGCCATTGGCATTTCCCGTGCCCTAGGACCATCTCGGCTCGAGAAACCGGGTGGTGACAAAGGTGGTATCAGAGCAATAGGTTTACAGAATGTGAATCTAGGTAACAAATGGATAGTGACTACACATAGAATGGGATATAATTAAGAATACTATGGAGCATAGGATTTCCTTTGTCGTCTATTGTTGTGGTCATCTCTTATATGTCTATATTCTGCATTTTACTGTATTCTCAGACCACTTATGTTTTCTAGACAGATTTCAGATATGTCAGATAGCAGAGACTGTGATACCAGGGAGGCTGAGGTTGCCTCCAATGAGTCCCTAGTGAGGGAGATGAGTGTATTTGAAGGCCTGTCTCGATCTCGAAGGACTTTAGAGGATTCTAATAGAGGAGATGACCCTTGGAGGGTTGATGGAGCTCAGAAGAGAGATGGCAGAGATGAGGAGAGAAAGGCAGCAGACACAGCCACCTATAGTACCAGAGGTTGTGGCATCGACTCCTGTACAGCTAGTGGGGGCTCAGAGGGAGCCAGCTGCACAGGGTGATAGGAGGGAGATTGCTGAGGGCGGAGTCTCCATGTTTAGCTTTTTGAAGCTAAACTTACCAGAGTTTAGAGGGGAGAGAGGTGCTGATCCAGTTGACTTTCTGGAGGAGGTTGAGAAGGTAGTTAGGAGACTACCTTGTTCTGAACTCAGGTCAGTTGAGTTAGTAGGATTGTTACTTAAAGGGAAAGCTTGGACATGGTTTTCGAGACATGTAGAGACCAGGTTATATGGAGAGCACCCACCCACCTGGGCAGAGTTTCACCAGGGCTTGATACATGAGTTTATTATTGAGGGTGTTAGGACCCGTAGCTTGGTGAGGTTTAAGCAGTTGGAGCAAGGAGATCGCTCAGTTGAGGATTATTCTGAGGAGTTCATTCGGTTGAATAGGTATGCTGCTCACATAGTACCCACAGAGGCAGATCTGATCAGTAAGTTCAGTAGGGGATTGAATGCTGCATTGCATAATGCTCTTCTTGCCACAGAGTTTACTTCTCTAACCACGATAATAGATAAAGATACTCAGATGAAAGAGATATATAAGATAGAGAGAGCTAAGAGGGATCAAAAGAGGAAGAGTGGCTCAGGGTCGCAGAGTAAGAGAGGGGAGAGCATCTCCCATTTTAGATAGGCTGAGCAAATACCTAGATTTGAGCAGAGATCTTTGGGTAGTAATCAGAGGAGGAGGCTTTAGAGTAGGGGTTAGCCCATGGTTCAGTCAGCACCTGCATAATCCCAGAGTTCTTCTGGATCAGTGTCGCAGGCACCCAGCATTCCTGGTTGTGGTTATTGTGGTAGGAGGCATGGAGGAGGACGGGTGCATGCTTGAGGTGTTACCAGAAGGGCCATTATATGAGCACTTGTCTATTGAGGGATGATCAGCAGCCATCAGTTACAGTTTCCCAGCCAACAGTTCAGAGTAGCCAGAATTTGGGCAGAGAGACAGTGACGAGAGTTAGAGGTAGGGGAGGTCAGGCTCCTAGTGGTGGTCAGGCTCCAGCTGGCAAAGGCTAGGGCAGAGTGTTTGCAGTCAACACTCAGGAAGCTCAGAGATAAAATAATGTTGTCACAGGTACTATTCTAGTTCAGAATGAGGCTGCAGATGCCTTATTTGATTCGGGTGCAACTCATTTATTTGTGTCCCTACATTTTGCACCCAAATTGAATAAGAAGAGGTAGTTATTAGATATTCCACTATCTGTTGCTACTCCTATGGGAGATTTCGTGGATGTTGATTATTTTTATCCTGATTGCATTGTTGAGATTGATGATCGTATTTTGCATGTTGAATTGATTGAGTTGCCTATGCTTGAATTGGATGTGATACTGGGTATGGATTGGTTGACTAGGCATCGGGCAGTGTTAGATTGTTCTAGGAAGAGGATTAGATTCCAGCCTGAGGGGCAGCAGGAGTTTGAATTTCAGGGTGACATTCCGGAGTTCTAGGTTAACCTTATATCTGCTATTCAAGCTTGGAGATTGATAGGGAAAGGATGTTCAGCCTATTTGGCCCATGTGGTAGATGTACAGAAGTCTTCTGTACATTTGGATCAGATACCGGTGGTTCAGGTGTTCCCTGATATTTTTCCTGTAGAGTTGCCAGGATTGCCCCCCTGATAGGGAGACTGAGTTTGAGATTGAGGTGCATATAGGCACAGATCTGATATCCATTCCACCTTATAAAATGGCTCCAGCAGAACTGAAGGAGTTGAAGATTTAGTTACAGGAGCTATTAGAGGGTTTATCTGACCTAGCAGTTCTCCATGGGGTGCGGCGGTTCTATTTGTGAGAAAGAAAGATGGCTCTTTGCAGATGTGTATAGATTATAGGCAGCTAAATAAAGTCACAGTGAAGAACAAGTATCTGTTGCCATGGATTGATGACCTATGTGATCAGCTGCAAGGCGTCAGCCATTTTTCGAAGATTGATTTGAGGTATGGATATCATCACCTGAAGATTAGGAGTGGAGATATACCCAAGATTACTTTTGGAACTTGTTATGGCCATTATGAGTTTCTAGTATTGTCATTCGGGTTGACAAATGCTCCAGCTTCTTTTATGGATCTAATCAACCGGGTGTTTAGGTATTATTTGGATAAGTTGTCATCGTCTTTATTGATGACATCCTTATTTATTCCAGGAGTGAGGAGGAGCACAAGGAGCATTTGAGGATTGTATTACAGACACTTCGGGAACACCAGCTGTATGCTAAATTATCTAAGTGTTAGTTCTGGTTAATTGAAGTGTGCTTTTTTGGGCATGTCATCTGTAAAGAGGGTATTATAGTGGATCCTTAAAAGATTAAGGCGGTTACCAACTGGCCCCAGCCTATCAGTGTTTCAGAGGTACGTAGCTTTTTGGGTATGGCTGGATATTATCGGAGGTTTGTGAAAGATTTCTCCAGTATCACAGCTCCTTTGACTAGATTGATGAGAAAACAAGAGCGATATGTCTGGACAGATAAGTGTGATCAGAGTTTCTAGACTTTGAAGTATTGCCTTACCAGTGCTCCAATTTTGGCATTACCAGTGGAGGAGGGGAAATTCACGATATATTGTGATGCTTCGTGGATTGGCCTAGGGTGTGTTCTGATGCAGATAGGTAGGGTAATTGCTTATGCTTCTCGTCAGTTAAAGAAGCATGAAGCAAATTATCCTACTCATGATCTGGAGATGGCAGCAGTTATCTTTGCCTTGAAGATTTGGAGGCACTACTTATATGGGGCTAAATGTGAGATATATACTAATCATGAGAGTCTGCAGTATATATTTCAGCAGAAGGATCTAAATTTGAGGTAGCACAGATGGGTTGAGCTTCTGAAGGATTATGATTGTGAGATTCTCTATCACCCAGGGAAGGCCAATGTAGTGGCGGATGCCTTGAGCAGGAAATCAATAGGTAGTCTTGTTCACATTGTAGTTGGCAGGAGGCCATTGATTCGAGATTTGAGACAGTTGGCTGATTATGGGGTAGAGTTAGATTTGGGTTCCCAGGATTAGTACCAGGATCTGATAGCCCAGTTTAGGGCGAGGTAACTGTTGATTGATGATATAAAAGTGGCCCAGGACAAAGATCTTTATCTTCTGAAATTGAAAGGAGAGGTTCAGAGTGAACGGATGACTGAGTTCACTATTGATGATGAGATATTGAGATGTGGGAAACGTATTTGTGTACCAGATTGTGATGAGCTACGGGACAAGATTATGTAAGAGGCACACTATTCGGCTTACAGTGTACATCCAGGTATTACCAAGATGTACCATGATCTCAGAGATGTTTATTGGTGGCCTGGAATGAAGAAAGATATAGCTCATTTTGTATCTAAATGCTTAGCCTGTCAGCAGGTTAAGTTTGAGCATCAGAAGCCATCAGGGCTACTTTAGGAGATAAAGCAGCTAGAATGGAAATGGGAATAGGTTACTATGGATTTCATAGTTGGTCTACCACGGACTTCGAGAGGGTATGATTCTATTTGGGTTATTATTGATCGGCTGACGAAGTCTACACACCTTTTGGAATTTAAGACCAATTATTCAGCAGCTTAGTATACACAATTGTATGTTGATAAAATTGTGTGTCTTCATGGAGTTCCTTCGGTGATCATATCTGATCGGGGTACACAGTTTACATCCTGGTTTCGGCAGAAATTTTAGGAGGCTATGGGTACCCAGCTACGGTTTAGTACTGTTTTCCATCCACAGACTGATAGGCAGTCCGAGAGGACAATTCAGACCTTAGAGGATATGCTTAGGTTATGTGTTCTGGATGTCAAAGGTAGTTGGGACTACTATTTGCCATTGATTGAATTCTCCTACAATAACAGTTATCACTCTTCGATTGGTATGGCTCCATTTGAAGCACTATATGGTAGAAAGTGCAGATCACCAGAGTGTTGGGTGGAGCCAGGAGAGAAGCAGCTTGAGGGACCCGAACTTATTAGAGAAACTTTGGAGAAGGTTCCTATGATCAAAGAGCGGATGAGGATTGCCTTCAGTAGGCAAAAGAGTTATGCTGATCCGAAAAGAAAGAATGTACAGTTTCCTATTGGTGATAATGTCTTCCTAAAGATTTCACCGATGAGGGGAGTTATGAGATTTGGGAAGAAAGGAAAGCTGTCACCAAGATTTATAGACCCGTTTGAGATACTTGAGCGGATTGGTAATGTGGCCTATAGATTATCTCTTCCACCCAGTATGAGCCACGTACATCCAGTCTTTCATATATCAATGCTGCGGAAATATGTGTCGGATCCATCACACATTTTGGAGATGCAGGATTTGGATCTTAGTGAAGATTTGTCATATGAGGAGCTACCTATGGATATTATTGATTGACAGGTCAGAAATCTTCGAAACAAAGAAATCCCTATGGTAAAAGTGCTATGGAGGAATCAGACAATAGAGGAGTGTACATGGGGGAGTGAGCAGGAGATGCGGAACAGATACCCATCTCTATTTCAATTTTGAGATATGTTTTATTTAAGTTTGAGGACGAATTTAATTGAAGGGGGGAAGAATGCAACACCTACCATTTTCATATACAATTTTTGTATATATATGTGTGTATATTTTAAATGAAATTGGGCTAATTAATTTATTTTACAATAAGTATAAATTTTTATTTATTTAATTATTTTGATAATGATAGTAAATGGGCATGGAAAATATTCCTTGGTATAATAATGATCAATGGATTGAGTTCCTAAATCTGTAAATATATTCTAAGTGCAAAAAGAATTGAGCAGTTAGAATAATTCTAGAGGAAAGTGCGAACTGGGAATGCGAAGAGGAAAGTGTGAACTGGGAATGCAAAGAGGAAAGTGCAAACTGGGAATGCGAAGAGGAAAGTGAGAACTGGAAGTGCGAAGAGGGAAAGGCGAAGAGGCATATGCGAGCCGACATATGCGAAGTGGCAATGGTGAGCTGGTAATGCAAAGAGGCATTGGCGAGCTGAGTTTGGCAAACTGGCAAATGGTGAGCCGACAATGCGAAGAGGCATTGGCGAGCTGGGTTTGGTGAACTGGCATATGCGAGCCGACAATGCTAAGAGGCATTGACAAGCTGACAAATTGCAAATTGGCAATTGCGAGCTGGAACAGCAGATCGGATTGGCGAGGCGAGATCTAATTATTTCATTTTAATGAGGCAGTAGCCTATTTAAAGGGGCAGTAACTGATGCATTGGACACGATAACTCATTTTATTTCTTCTCTATTTTCTCTGTGTTCGTCTTTTCTCCAAAATAAGCCGAATACTATTCATCTTCATTCTTCTTCAGATTTCATGATTTTTCCATCAAAATTTCTGGAGAAAATTCATGGAAATCACATAGATATTCTGTGTTCATCTCTTTTCCATCCTTAACTTGTGGAAAGGAGCTGGAAATATTTCAGAGGCAGTGAAGGATAAAATTCTGCCATTTTACCAATTTGAGATAAGGGATTATTTATTAGTTTTTATTGATTAAATAGATATTATTTAGGCTGAAATAAATGGGTTTAGTGTTATTTTTCCTAGATTAATACTAATTTATGGAAACCTCTAAATTTGAGAGTTTATTTGGGACTTGAGATATGATTTGATAAATTAGTGATGGGATTCATAAATTGATGATAGAATTAGTCAATTGGATATAAGTGAGCAACTAATTAATGATCAATTTGATGTGGAATTGTAGATTGTGAAAATTGAATTCTCAAAGTAGCCAAAATTAGGGATTCTTGAGGAATTGGTGCAATTGGCTATCTCTTTGGCTATTGGAAGGCTTAGGTGAGTTCTACATGCATCATTTGTCTTATTAAATTGATTAATCTAATTGTTGGACACCATTTGAGAGAAACCCACAAATGGTCGAACCTTACATCTTTGTGTTACCTTTGATTTTGCTTTAATTTGTAACCATATTCTTTTACCAAATAAATCCATATATTGTTATATAACTTTGCTTTATTGATATTATCATTTTCAATCACCAAACCTTATTTTTCTTGTCTTATAAATTATCCTTAATACCCAAACCTTTGATTGATATTGGATATTGTACATGGCATGGCCATTATGGATATTGGATATTGAAATGATTGGAACCGAACTGATTGATTGATTGATTGAATCCGAATGCCATTGTTGCTTATGGTATCTCTTGTTATTAACCTTGATATGGTTATGACAAAACTTTCGATTCGACAGGGAAGTGGGAAAATATTGTCGACCTTGTGCACATTGTATATTTGTACCCTAGCTAGGAGGGGATTATGGTCCTGGCCATAGTGCCTGATCAGCCTTATGCTTATTTGCCCTGATATGGATGAACTAGGACCTACATGGTCCAACGATTTGATTGTTTTGAGATTGTATGATTTCTTTTCATATAGTCCATCCCAATATCTGTCTTTCCATATATATTATCTAAACTATATGATGATTATTTGTCTTTATTGTACCTTGACATTTATTCGGTATACTGTTATTCATTGATTGATACCTTTGTTATACGACACCTATTATTTATTGCGATGCATGTGAATTCACTGAGTATCATCTATACTCACCCGTTTATTGTTTACCCCTTTTAGGAGAGGATTAGAGTTGCATAATCTAGACTTTTATTTCTCTGAGGATTCTGCCAAAGATTTTCAGATGTATTCATAGATACTCTATTTTGTATAATATTTATTTTGGTGTTCATGATCTAGCTGCTCCATGGGTATGTACAGGTTAACTAGGGAATGCACATATATCTGATGATAGCATTATTATATGGATAATATTATGAATTGATATGATACTGTGGGAATTGTTAATTCAGCTATTTTCAGAATGTATGGCATGTTAATAGAATGATTGGTAATTTATGAATATGAATTATATATATATATTGAATTGATAGGATTGATGTGACTGATATTGAGTTCTACGGGTGTCGGTCACCATTGGTATTTCCCGTGCCCTAGGACCATCGCAGCTCGAGAAATCGGGTCATGACACTTCATTAGTAGATGTCCTCTATAGGGTGAGCAGCAGCAACCATCTGTTATGGTTTCTCAGCCAGTGGTATAGGTGAGTCAGAATATGGGTAGAGAGGCTATAGGCAGAGGCAGAGACAAGGGAGGTCAGGCTCCCAGTGGTAGTCAGGCTCCAGTTGGTAGGGGTCAGGGTAGAGTATTTGATGTCAACACCCAGGAGGCCCAGAGATCAGACAGCGTGGATACAAGTACTATCTTGATTCAGAATGCGATTGTAGATGCCTTATTCAATTCTGGTTCTACTCACTATTTTGTGTATCCACACTTTGCACCTAAATTGAATAAGAAGAGGAGATTGTTAGATGTGCCTTTAATGATTGCTACTCCTATGGGTGATAATGTTGATTTTGATTATTATTACCCTGACTGTGTGTCACGACCCGGTTTCCCGGATCGCAATGGTCCTAGGGCACGGGAAATGCCAATGGCAACCGGTACCTTTAGAACCCAGTATCATATGCATCATCTATAAACCTCAATATATTATTTATTAATTAATTAATTTCCATCCATTATGCAATTCTGTTATTTATTATGTTAGTCTGTCAAGCATTTTGCAGTTGGCTGTATCATTCACATATCGCATCATAAACTATCATATAACTCAAAATATAATTATCAATATTTCATATACAATATTAATCTCCTAACTAACCCATGCATACCCATGGAGGAGCTAGATAAAGAAACCTCAAATATAAATACAGAAATCTATAATTTATACATAATAGACTACGACAGAAATCTACTAAAGATGGACGTTGGGATTCTGCAACCTACTCCTTTAATGAAATGGTTAAACAAACAAAAAGGTGAGTATGGATCATACTCAGTAAATTTACATGCATCATAATAAATAATAATAGGCAATGGCTTCAGTTAAAGGAAATACAGGAGACATAATGGATATCATGGTACAGTAATGCCAAAGAAATAATCAGTAGCTTCGGTTTCATATGGCAAGAAAGATAATGAGATGGACTGTACGAAAAGAAATCATACAGTCTCCAGACAATCAATATCACTGGACCATATAGGTCACCAGTATCAAATAAGCATAAGGCTGATCAAGCCCTATGGCTAGGACCATAACCCCTCATAGCTAGGGTTCAATACTACAATGTACACAAGGTCGACAGTATTTCCCCACTACCCTATCAAATCGGTAGTTCTGCCAAACCATATAAGGGTCAATAACGAGGGATACCTTAAGCAACAATGGCATCCAGATATCAGTCAATCAAATAACAGTCAGTTTGGTCAATCAATACAGTATGCAATAAGCTCATTGGCAATGTTATCTACATTGTACAATCAATAATCATAAGTTTGGCAATAAGGAAAGGCAAGAAACAAACGATGGTTCAGTGGCCGAAATTGGTAGGTCAATTGGCATGCCAATGTTACTAGCGACAATGGCATTCAATTGGTAGGCCTATAGCATGCAAACCAATAGGCCAATGGCAAATGAACTAGGCATTTTGTCAAACACTTGGTGGGCATTCATTAGCAAGCCAATAGGTTAGGTTTTGGTGCAAAATTGACTTGTCCATTTAAACCAACAACAAGGTACATTGTCATACAAATCAAAGGTATCAATAAAAACAATTTAAACAACATTAAAATGGATCAAATGGCTAAGAAAAAACCAAGGAAAATCAAACAAAAACATAGGCAAAGTTAGGGCATAATGGTTCGGCCACTTTAGGTATTTTGCCAAAGTGTTTAATTCAACAATTTAATCAAGTATACAAGTAATTTGATGCAATGTAAACTCACCTAATGATCCAATTAGCCAATATGCACTCCAATTGAACTAATTCCACCAAAATCCCCAATTTTGTCTAATTTGAAAACTAAATTTTCAAAATCTCCAATTCTACATCAAATTAACCATCAATTAGTTGTTCATTCATATCCAATTGATCATTTCTAACATCAATTAGCAATTCCTAACACTAATTCAATGT
The DNA here is from genome assembly GCA_948193065.1 of Aleurites moluccanus. NCBI lineage: Eukaryota > Viridiplantae > Streptophyta > Magnoliopsida > Malpighiales > Euphorbiaceae > Aleurites > Aleurites moluccanus. The sequence goes on along the minus strand of CANXYC010786241.1, from coordinate 9,034 downwards.
ATTCAATTTTACAACTTCAATTTCAAGCATTAAATTAGAAAATCCATCAAATTAAGATAAACTAATGTAATTAAACACAATACCCATTCAGTTCAACCTAAATAATCACTAAATCATTAATCAAATCAAACAAAACAACTTCCTTTCCTCTTCACCCAAAATGGACAAAATCTATAGGAAGTTCTTCCTCCAAATTCTTTGCTCCTCACTTCAATTTAAGGATTGAATTGAGTTTAGCTACCTTGATTTGCTATATTTCCATCAAAATCCTAAAGAAATCTATAAGAAATATAAAAAATGGTATATGGAAGAAAGGAAATGGAAGCACGACAATGGAGATGGAAAATTTGGAGAAGATGACCGAAAATATGAAGGCCATATAAGACAAAATCAAATGTAAAATTATAACTAAATCCTCCAAGTTTCAACCTTTACACTTTGGTCCTTAAATCTTCTGTAATTTATTCTGACAATTCTGTCAGGATTTAGATATCAGTGTGGGATGTGTATAGGCTTATTTTAATTTATTCTTATTTATAAAAATGGTTATGGAGTCATTATGTAACTCTGACAGATCACTTTCCACTATTCACCTTGAATTTCTATATATTTACCAAAATGCCATTACTTACTTTTTCAGTGTTCCTAAATGATTTTCACTTCTTTATTTTTACTAAAATTAATCATAAATTAGGGTCATCTTTTACCCCCAGGTCAACTTCAGAAATTCTACCGTTGATCGGATTGCTTATTTTTTGGCAGTGTTCCCGGCACTGTAGCTTTTCGAAAAAGTTTCAAGTTTGCTTTCTAACTGTATCTCTAAAATTATTTCCCATCAATTTAAGACTAAAGGACCACATACTGAGAATTAATTCATGCACATGAGTTAGGAATTTATAAGGTATTACACTGTGTGATTGAGATTGATGATAACATCTTGCGTGCTGATTTGACTGAGTTGCTTGTGTTAGAGCTATATGTTATTTTGGATATGGATTGGCTTATGAGGCATCGAGCGGTTATTAATTATTATCGAAAGAGGGTTCGATTTCATCCTGAGGGGCAGCCAGATTTTGAGTTTCTAGGTGATATTCGAGAGTTCCGGGTTAATCTGGTTTCTGCTATCTAGGCCAGGAGGATGATTGGGAAAGGTTGTTCAGCCTCTTTAGCACATGTAGTGGATGTACAGAGGTCTTCTGTACAGCTTGATCAGATACCAGTAGTTCAGGAGTTTCCTGATGAGTTGCCAGGATTGCCCTCTGATAGGGAGGTAGAGTTTGAGATTGAGGTGCATGCAGACATTGACCCGATATCTATTCCTCTATATAGAATGGCTCCAGCTGAACTGAAGGAATTGAAGATAAATTTATAGAAGCTATTGGATAAAGGGTTCATCAGACCGAGTAGTTCTCCTTGGGGCGGTATTATTTGTAAGGAAGAAATATGGCTCTTTGAGGATGTGTATAGATTATAGGCAACTGAATAAGGTGATAGTGAAGAACAAGTATCCATTGCCTCAAATAGATGACTTGTTTGATTAGTTGCAGAGTGCTAGCCATTTTTCAAAGATTGATTAGAGGTCTGGGTATCACCAGTTGAAGATTAAGAAGGGTGATGTACCTAAGGCTGCTTTTAGGACCCGATATGGGTATTATGAGTTTTTGGTGTTGCCATTCGAGTTGACAAATGCACCGATTGCTTTTATGGATTTGATGAACAGGGTGTTAAGGTCATTTTTGGATAAGTTTGTCATTGTATTCATTGATGACATACTTATCCATTCTAGAAGTGAGGAGGAGCATGTAGAGTATCTGAGGATTATTTTGCAGACACTTCAGGAGCATCGGTTGTATGCTAACTTATCCAAATGCCAGTTATGGCTAATCAAAGTGTGTTTCCTTAGGCATGTGATATGCAATGATGGTATTAAGGTGGATCCTCAAAAGATAGAAGCGGTTGCTAATTGGCCTCAGCCTACCATTGTTTCAGAGATTCGCAGTTTTTTGGGTATGGCTGGATATTATAGGAGGGTTGTGAAGGATTTCTCCAGGATTGCAGCTCTATTGACTAGATTGATGCGAAAATAGGAGCGTTATATATGGACTGATGAGTGTGATCGTAGCTTTTTGACTTTGAAGTATTACCTCACCAATGCTCCATTGTTGGCATTGCTAATAGAGGGGGAGAAATTCACGGTGTATTGTGATGCTTCTCGGATTGGATTGGGATGTGTTTTGAAGCAAAATAGTAGGGTGATTGTTTATGCTTCTCGTCAGTTAAAGAAGCATGAAGCAAATTATCCAACTTATGATTTAGAGATGGCAGCTGTGATCTTTCCATTGAATATTTGGAGAAATTACTTGTATGGATCGAAATGTGAGATATATACTAATCATAAGAGTTTATAGTATATATTTGATCAGAAGGATCTGAATCTTCTACAGCGCATATGGGTGGACTTACTTAAGAATTATGACTTTGAGATCCTTTACCACCCAGGTAAGGCCAATATAGTGGTGGATGTACTGAGTAGGAAATTGATGGGCAGTCTAGCTTATATTGTGATTGGTAGGAGGCCACTGATCCGAGAGATGAAGGAGTTGACAGATTTGGGAATGGAGTTGGAGTTGGGATCTCAGGATCGTAACCAGGCTCTGATAGCCCAATTTCGGGTGAAGTCACTGTTGCTTAATGATATTAAAGTGCCTCAGGACAGGGATCTTTATCTACTGAATCTCAAGGGAGAGGTACAGAATGGGAGGATGACAGAGTTTACAGTAGAGGATGGGGTACTAAGATGTGGGAAGAATAAATGTGTACTGGATTTTGATGGGCTTCGGGATCGGATTATGAGAGAGGATCATTACTCAGCATACAATGTACATCCAGGGATTACCAAGATGTACCATGATTTGAGAGATGTATATTGGTGGCTAAGAATGAAGAGAGATGTAGCTCAGTTTGTGTCTAAATACTTAGCCTGTCAGCAGGTTAAGTTTGAGCATCAGAAGCCATCAAGGTTGCTTAAGGAGATTGAGTTGCTAGATTGGAAATAAGAGCAGGTTACTATGGATTTTGTAGTGGGTCTACTAAGGACTACCAGGGGTTATAACTCCATATGGGTGATTATAGACCGTTTGACGAAGTTTGCTCATTTTTTAGAGGTCAAGACAAGTTACACGGCAGCTCAGTATGCACAATTATATATGGATAAGATTGTACGACTTCATGGAGTTCCTTTGATGATTATTTCAGACAGGGGTACATAGTTTACTTCTTTATTTTGGCAAAATTTTCAGGAGGCCATGGGTACCCAGTTACGGTTTAGTATTGCTTTTCATCCGCAGAATGATGGGCAGTCAGAGAGGACAATCCAGACTTTGGAGGATATGCTTCGATTATGTGTTATAGATTTCAAAGGTAACTAGGATTATTATCTGCCATTGATTGAGTTCTCCTATAACAACAACTACCACACTTCTATTGGTATGGCTACATTTGACGCACTATATGGTAAAAAATGTAGATCTCCAGTGTGTTGAGTGGAGCCAGGGGAGAAGTAGCTTAAGGGGCCATAATTGATCAGGGAAACTATGGAAAAAGTGTATACGATTAGAGAGAGGATGAGGACTGCCTTCAGTAGTCAAAAGAGTTATGCTGATCCGAAGAGGAAGGATGTAAATTTTACATTTAGTGATCATGTCTTCCTTAAGATCTCACTGATGAGGGGTATTATGAGATTTGGGAAGAGCGAAAAATTATCACTAAGGTTTATAGGCCTGTTTGAGATTCTTGAGAAGATTGGTAATGTGGCCTATAGATTGGCTCCTCCACTTAGTATGAGCCATGTCTATCCAGTTTTCTATATCTCGATGCTGAGGAAGTATATATCTGATCCATCTCACATATTGGAGGTTCAGGATATGGATCTCAGTAATGACTTGTCTTATGAGGAGCTTCCAGTAGAGATTATTGATCGACAGATCAGACAACTACGGAATAAGGAGATTCTGATGGTTAAAGTGCTCTGGAGGAATCATTCTATAGAGAAGTGCACTTGGGAGAGGGAGCAGGAGATGAGGAGCAGATATCCATTCCCGTTCCAGCAGTGAGACATGTATTTATTTAAATTCGAGGACGAATTTATTTGTAGGGGGATAGAATGTAATACCCTATAAATTCCTAACTCACATGTATGATTTAGTTCTCAGTATATGGTTTAAAAGTCTTGAAATGATGGGAAATAATTTTAGAGACACAGTTAGAAAGCGAATTTCTTACTTTTCCGAAAAGAAGCAGTGTCGGGAACACTGCCGAGAAATTAGCAGTCCGATCAACAAAAGAATTTTTTATGTTGACCTGGGGGTAAAAGATCACCATAAAATATGTATAATTTTGGCAAAAAGAAAGAAGTGAAAATCATTTAGGAACACTGAAAAAGTAATCAATGGCAAAATCGTAAATAAAAGGAACTTTAAGGTGAATAGTGGAAATTAGTCCGTCGAAATTACAGAATGACTCTAAAACCATTTTTATAAATAAGTATAAACTAAAATAAGCCTATTGACTCCCCATATTGAATCCAAATCCTAACAGAATTGTCAGAATAAATTACAGAAGAAGTTGGGGTCAAAGTATGAATACTTGATAGCTTAAGGACCAAAGTGTAATTTGTCATATGATTTTAGTATAGAAGCATGCCTTAGCCATTTTTCAACCATTTACATCTTCTTCTTCCTTCTCATCTTGGCTAAACCACCACTACCACTTCTTCCTCCATTTCCATACAAATTTCCTAAGGAAAAATCATAGAAAACTTAAATACAAACCTAATTCTACCATTTCCCATCACTGGATTGCTTGGAAAGCTAAAGAATTTTAAAGAAAAACTCTTCAAGGGTTTCGTCCATTTCTTCATCTTAAGGTAACCAATTAGTTAGTTTGTTTTTATGGTTTAATTAGATGATATTTAGGTTGAATTAGATGGGTAAGGTGTTATATTGCATCAATTGATGCAAATTGTTGAAAATGCCTAAATTACCTAGCTTAATTGAAGTTGTAAGAAAGGGTTTGATGATTTAGTGTTAGTTAATGTTAATTGATGTTAGAATATGTCAATTGGAGGTTAATAGGTAACTAATTGATGAATTGTTTGGTGTAGAATTCAAGATTTGGCAAGGTTATGCTATTTGGCTCATTTGGAGAATTATGGGGAAAATCAATTTTCCAAAGCAATTTGGAAGTTTAGGTGAGTCTTATATGTATCTTTTAACATGCCTAATGTGTTAGAATTGGAATTGGAAACCTATCTTGAAAGTGTCACTTTGGCCGAACTATGTTACTATTCACATACCGTGATTTTGCTTAGTTTTTGTCTTGAATTCTATAGCCATTTTGATCCCTTTGATGTTGTTTAATCTTGCTTCTTTGATGCTTATTGTATAATTACAAATGTGGTTTGTTGTTCATTCAAATGGGCAAGTCAAATTTACACCCTAACATAACCAATTGGCTTGCCATTATTTGCCCACCAAGTGTTTATGAAAATGCCTAGTTCATTTTGTCTTTGGCCTATTGTTTGCATTCCATAGGCCTACTATTTGAATGCCATTTTCACCAGCGACATTGGCATGCCAATTGGCCTACCATTTTCCTTTGCCAAGCCAACTTCTATTCTATGTCCTTGTTGACTACCAAACCATTTGTTCTTGTTCATATGCCATCTATTGCTATGCCATAGATCCTATTGATAACTAATTGATTGATATTAAGCTTATTGATATGGAGGATGCCATTGTTGCATAATGGTATCCATTGATATGTTGCTTCCTTATGTTGATCCTAATGTGGCTTGACAGAGCTATCGCTCTGATAGGGTAGTAGGAAAATACTATCGGCGATGTGCACATTGTATTATCGGTGCCCTAGCTAGGAGGGGTTATGATCCTAGCCATAAGACCTAATCGGTCTTATGTTCATTGATACTGATATGCTACTAGAGACTGTATGTTCGCATATAGTCCATATTGATTCTACTGGAGATTATATGATTTCATACAGTCCATCCCTTTATCTGTCTTTCCATATGACACTGAGCCTATGCTTCGTTCTTTGATTATTCTGTAACCTGTTACTAATTCTGTATGCTATTATCTTGACCTATTGGCACCATTGTTCCATTGTACCTATTGATTATTTGATGATGCATATAGATTCACTGAGTATCTTATATACTCATCTTTTCTTTGTCTATCCATTTCAGAAGAGGAGTAGATTGCAGAATCCTATTGTCTATCATCTGAGGATTTATGCTAGCTATTTCTGATGTATATATTCCGATTCTATATTATTTTGATATTCATAATCTAGCTGCTCTATGGGGTATGTATGGGTTAGCTAGGAAATGAACATGTATATATTTATGTATCTGATGATAATTGATGATATATGATGAGTATATAGTATGTTAGTATAACTGTTATAGCCAATTATAGTAAATTACAGAATGAATTACAAAATAACAGAATGGATGGTAACTAACTAAAATGGATAATATATTGTGGTTTATAGATTATGCATGTGATACTGGGTTTTACGGGTGCTTGTCGCCATTAGCATTTCCTGCAACCTAGGACCGTTGCGATCTGGAAACGAGTCGTGACTTGCACGAGGTAGATTTACTGAACCAAATGGTTCAACCAGCCATCAAAACCAAGGCACACTATTCGGCACTAAGGGTTTTGAAACCGTTCCTTGCGCAATCATCATACCAAACCCAAACCAAGATTAAAAAACAATTTTACATCAATTTTAATCAATCATAACATGGCTCTGATACCCCATGTTGGGATTTAGGCCTATCAGCGAAAAATAAAAAAAATCCCAAACCAAGAAGGCTATGTAGATCAAAATTGAAGATTCATTAAAAAAAAAAAAAGATCTTTACCTTTGATTTGAGAAACTCTTTCTCATTTGATCACCAAGAAAGGGTTGTAGCAAACCACTATCTTTCCTACAAGAGCAAAAAAGCACTAATAGTAATCCACGCGAAGAGCAAATGATAATGTTTTTGGAAATAGGAGCAAAAAACTCTTATGTTGAAGACAAGATGTTTTGGCCGAATGGAGGAGAAGTAAGAGAGAGAGGCCGAATTCTTTTGGTGCAAGAATAGGTTGTAAAATTCGGCCAACCTATTGTGTTTTATTTCTAGGATTAATGAATTATGATCACATCATATTTCTTTGGCCCTTAGATCAATTAGGTTTTAATCTAACGGCTTAAATTAAAACATTAAGCCTAATGACAATAATGCCATTAATGAAAAGTCAAAAATACTCTTTTGACCTTGGACTTATTGATCCTAATATTAATGCAATACAACAGTCTTAATTTAATTAAATACATCGCATGTAAATAATTAAATTAAACAATTAATTTAATCATATTAAATTATTGTAAAAACTTCATAATTAAATGTATGAATTAAATCTCATTTAATCATAATTTAATTAACTCTTTCACTTATTATTTGAATCACTTTTATGCGTGTGACCTAATGGATTTTCCAATTAAATGGTAACTTAAGTCCTTAATAATTTTCTTAAATTAATTTAGTTAATTCTTTAGTGTAATTCCTATTTCCAAAATAGGAAACTTCCATAAAAGGTAATCCTTGTCCAATAAGGATTATATGGATTATACTCCTTTAATTCATAATCAAATCTCCAATTGAACCTTTCTAACTTAAGTAGATCATGAGCGGTATCTTGCCACATATCATGACCCTCAAGTAATCAGAAATTGCTAATGGTAAGTAGAAACCCTTACACATGGACAATATTGTACTACTAGTCCCTTCCAGACCTTTTACCAAGTTCGGTTTAATGTATGGACATTATGTTAACTCCACTAAGCTAGCTAGACCACACTTAGCCCGAACAGTACTTCCTTGTAATATGAGCATCATTACTAAAACGATTTCCTTAGAGACTATCTCTAAGTACTATCCACTTTGGCTAAAGATTTCCAATAATGATATCATACAAGAGGCCTAAGGTAAAACCCTTATTCTAACAAGAGTTATGATATCCTTTATTGACTACTTAACTATCTATGAGTGCCTCAAACTACACCTATTATCCACCCTATGAGCAGACCCATTGGGAGAGCAAGGCATGAAATCAAAGTACAACATCTTCACTCTAGATCACTCTTAAAAATCTCAAGTCTAAGGACATTTACATATTTCCATGCAGAGATATGTCATTAACATTATTTAGATTTCCATATGACTATAACCTGCGATCACTCCGATGCACTTACTACTCCTAGTAAGTGTCCATATGTTATACTTAGACATCTCAATGTCAGCATCTTTATGAGATCAGATGATTTGATCAAATCAAATAGTATACGCACGTGCTAGTCTTTCCGAATCAATAATGTCCAATCTCATTGATTCTATGACTAGGGAAATTTAGGTTAAAACATAATTACACATGAAAAGCATCTCATTATCGTGATCATATCATGAATGCCTTCATGCTATGTTTATACCATGGACTTTATTAAACAGTTATACAATATTATTCTAAACAATAATAAATATTGATTAATAAATAATGCCTTTTTAATAATATATTTCTAGAAACATTATTACAATGATTGTGTTTAGAGAACCTACACTAACAATCTCCCACTTGATCTAAAGCCAATCGCCTTTGTATCTAATACCATAGGCTAGTATATTTTTGTTGTACTTATTGTAACACCTCAGCTTAAACCTAACCTGAACCATTAAGAGGCCAACTAAGGGAAATTTTTCTTGAATTGATTGTTGTGTGATATTGCATGCTTATGCATTAAATTGAACACATGTGCATGTTTTATGATGTATTATATGAGTTAAAGAGGTTTAAAGGCTATTAGGACGAAATCGAGAAAATTTGAGTTTTTGGAGAACTGGGGGTAAAATGGTCATTTCACACCCCTTTGAGTTTTTATGGAATAAATAGCATATTTGAAAGTAGAAAAG
>CANXYC010786197.1:0-31089 GCA_948193065.1 Aleurites moluccanus | reverse complement strand
TATATATATATATATATATATATATATATATATATATACAAGAAAAATATTATCTTATTACTTTTTATTTATGATCACTTATACCTAATTAATTATTGTTTTTCATATGATTGTTCTTATATTGTATATTTAATTATGAAATTTATTCAAAAGTTTTTTAAAAGAAGGAAGCTGTCAAGAACCCTTGTATGATATACATATTTGATGACTTAACTATTGAATACTTTCAATAATAAAATTTATCTGATATTAAAAGATATAATAATATCAAACTGATATGTAAAACTCTCATTATAATTAATTTTTTTTAATTATACTATCATTATGATATACTGATAAGCATTAAAATAATTAAAATAATAAGAATAATATAGATGATTTTACTAATTTGCCCTATGTTCAATCATTGTTGAGTATATATATATATATACTTGTATGATGCAGTATTTGTAGAATATAAATTGTGCAAGAATCTTCATCAAAGTTAGGGCAACTCTTTAAATTTTCAAGCCCAACTTTCAAGGAATGTGATTGACCTTTGCTGAACCAAATTAAATTTCTAGACAAAAATTTCTTCCAAAGGCAACCTGCAAAATCAGTTAGCATAAATAAATTCAAAACTAAATGATGTGTCAATAATTGTACATTAAAGGCACCAAAAGAAAAAAATTATATTAGAAAAAAAAAGAGTATTATTGACTTGGCCTGTAAGAAAAAAGTTAATTCTTCTTCTTATTATTATTTTCACATTAATTTCTTTCTTCATTAGTTGTTGTTTATAAGTGAATTTATTTTGTGCAACTATGAAAAATATGGTGACCTTCCAATGTCCTTTTCAATAGCATCAAGACATTGTGAAATGATCAACTATATTAATATATAACTCAAACTTGCTATGATATAGCTTTAACATATCATAATCTTGTAATCTTTCTATATTAATTAATGGGTTTTGATTAAGAATATATGCTGAGGAAGTTTCCACATAAGAGCAAAAGTAACCACTATGATGGTTACTTTGGATGGATATAATTAACTTTAAATTTCAAAATTAAACTATATAGTAATATTATTAATTAAAATATATATCCATTTTACTATTATTTATTGTCCCAAGTCCTTTGTTTTTGTCACATATATATAGTTATTTTAATTGAAAAGTTAGTTTTTTTTTAATGGACTTACCAAAAAATTACAAATATAAAATTTACAAGCCAATCATTATTTAATTAATTTACAATCACTAAAGAATTCAATTAATATTTACTAATAAATGATAAATTAAATATAATATATTTTACAAATTATAATACCTTAGCTAGTACATGGCCGTACTATATATATATTATGTCTCCACAATGGTAATTTATTAGTCCATTTAAAAAATGTGAGCATTACATATCACATCATAGTAATCTCAATCTCTAAATCTCTTGATGGCCACCATGTATATACTGAATATTCCCAAACTCTTTATATTTCATCACTTTTCATTTAAATTTAAATTTAAATTAAAAATAATATATAATATATAATCTAGGATTAATTACTATTTTCTTCATATAAAATAATCAAATACATTAACTCCATTCTGATGAATGTTAAAATATATTACTAAATCATTTAGTCTAATTTTATTGTTAGTCAACTCTAAAATGATCAATAATGATAGTAAAAAAATAAAAATATCATTGTCTTTTATTTTTAATTAATTATATTTTATTTTTTCTTTAAAAAAAAATTAGAGTTAAAAAAAAAGTATTTTCATATTTTTTGAAAAATTTAAAAATAAAAAATATTTTTTAAAAAATATTTTTACTTTTTATTTTCATATTTTTCAAAAATATGAAAATGAATTTTTTATTTATATTAAAAAATTTAAGAAGAAATAATTTAATTTCTTCTTAAATTATTTTTTTAAAATAAAAAATAAAAAATATTTTTGTTTATTTTTTATTTTTACATTTGTCAAAAAATATGAAAATAAATTTTTTAACCCTAAAAAATATTTTTTAAAAGAAAAATAGAATATAATTAATAAAAAAATAATATATAATGATATTTCTATCTTTTTATATATTTTATTGATTATTTTAGAGTTGATTAACAGTAAAATTTGATGAAAAGGGTATTAGTATAATAAAATATTTGTCAGAAAAGAGTTAATATATTTTTAAAAGATCAAAAAAATTTAGTGTATACGATCATTTTATAAGAAGAAAATAATAATTAACTATATAATCTATACATATATATTAAGCTAATTATTAATTAATTAATTAATTAAACTAGCTAGTAAGTGGATACATGTTACTTTATTTTGTTTCTATATAATATTTCAATATTGTTATTATGGGACTCTCTGTCTTTGTCTCTTCTTTATCAGATTTCCCATTTCTTTTCAAAAAAGAATGACTAAGCACTTGAAAAGAAAAGCTTTAGATTTCATACTTAATTAAACAATTAATGTATGTGTCAAAAGGAGGCATGCAAGCTAAATTATGGTGAAATTAAGAAATTAATTAAATAATTAAGTCGGCATGTGGAAACAAATACAAACCTCGATGTATGTATTGCATCATCATGGATTATTATATATGATAATGTGAGGAAATATGTGCAACTTATTAAAATTTATGAATTTATATACACATAAATTCAAATAAATATTAAAATTTATTTATATTAAATTAATTAATTTATATTAAATTAAACGCTTATTTATTTATAAATTATTTTTTCTATTTTTTTTATCTATAGTTTTAGAAGTACATCCATTTATATTTTTAATTATCGTTTTAAATTTATAAAATAATATTTATTTTTTTTTTCTATTTTTTCTTATAGTATTTAATTAGAATATAATAACTTAATTTAAAATAAAATTAATGATATAAAATTAAATAAAATATTAATAAATATTTTAATATATATGAAAAATTTTAAATTATAAATAAAAAAAATTATTTATTATTCATCATTATTTAATATAAAATATTTTTTCCACCAGTGTCATCTTTTCAATCATTACCTCTACATATATTATTAATTAATGTATAAAAATACTTTCATAGAAATGTAAAAAACTCTTAAAAGAGACAAAAATAATAAATTAAATCTCAAAAGTTATAAAAATTTATTAAAATAAATACCGCCAATTGATAAGAAAAAGTATTCTTTATATGTTGAAATGGTAAAAACAATGATAGGCGGCTATGATTTCAACATAGCCAAAATGACAAATAGTCAAGAGAACAAAGACTAAATTGCATTTACTAATTAGAAGATAAATATATCAAATCAACAATAACAAAAAAAAAATTAGATTACTTTTCAATAATTATGCTTGACATTGCAAGATTGGTTAGCATACTCATCTAAATCTTGGCTCTAATGGCTACCACACTTCCTTTTATTACAATACAAATTAAAATCATTTTCATTATTAGGTATGAAGATTCTCAATACAAAAATAATTATACATTATTTTCATATCAGTAATAATTTCGAATAAATTATATACTAATTCTCGCGATAAAAATTAAAATCTACTCGATATTAAATTTTTTTTTATAGAGAAAAAAGTTTAATTTCATTATTAAAAACCAACTACAATAGAAAAAAAAAATCTTAGAGAAGATTATTGATCCTATTCAAGCTTGTTGACCACGCAGAGAGAGAAGTTGCTTTCAGAACTGGACCCATTGTCTTAATTAGCTACTAAAGAGGGGCTGCTTCTTTGCTCTATTATGTGATTCTCTTTTCTTTGCTATAGAGAATACCCTTATCAAGACGCAACCAAACCATTATTTCTTTTTTTCTCTTTATCTTTTTTTTTTTCAATACTAAACATATTAACGCATTAGTACTTTGCCTGTCATTACCTACTCATGACCCCACCTCCTTATTCGTAACAATTGCATATATCCTATAAGAATTCTTACTCACACTAAGTATATAATTTTTTTTTCTTTTCTTTTCTTGCCTATTTGCTATCACACTCGCGTATATTTTTAAAGAATATTATATTTTCGTAATTTAAATTTTAATATGCTAATATTATTTATTTTAAGATTAATCGACAATCATTAATTTTAATCTGCTAATATTATATATTTTAAGATTAATCGACATTCGTTCATTTATAATTTATTTATAAATCAATAAATATTATCTTATCATTAGAAAGCGTAATTAAAAAATCTTACTAGAAGAGCTAAAGTTAAATTAGTAAAAAAATTTATTATCATAAATTATATATAATTTTTTTAGAGGAATTAATTAAAAATTTATATATAATTTTAATACTATTAGAGGGAGACCAAAGTTAAATTATTAAAAAAATTTAGTATTATAAATTATATATAATTTTTTTTAGAGGGGCAATTAATATATATATATATATATATAAATTTTAGGGGAGGCGAAGGCTACTCCTAATCCTCCCTAATTACGTTCCTGCTTATCATTATGAAATTTATAATTTTAATTGCATGGAAAAGATCCTATCTTTTTAATTTTTATTTATTAGTTTTTTTTTTCTTTTTTTCTTTTTCATTCCCCTATACATTTAATTAGGCATACCTACTACAATATCTTTACCCTTGTTGGGTAGTGATTTTATTGTTATCTTTTTTTTTTTAAAATGTCAAATTCATTGAATCACCTTTGTCTATACCTAGTTAAATTGCATCATTGTAAGTGTGTATATGTGCTCTTTTAGTTTGATTGATATATGGAGGGAAAATAAAAAAGGCTTGAAATTGACAATTAGGGGTCTCTTTGCCACATAGCAATAGCTTATTAGGTCCATACAGTGAGGGCAAATAGAGAGAAGATAGTACAATTAATGATGCTATCTTTTTGTGATGAAGCATGAATTCCCTACAATATAGTAGTAAACTTAGCCCAATTTGAGAAGTACCATATGTCCTAAACTACAACTTCCTATTCAAGATCAATTAGATGGGACAGCTAGCTATTCTTTGTTGCTTGTAATTTTCATTATCTTTACTAAAAAGTTGATTGTGAATAGTTTAAGAAAATAATAATGGCAAGCACCCAATAGGGTCAAGTTTTGTTTCAATTTTCAAACCAGCTAATACAATTATCACCTGAACTATACATAATAAACTTCCCCATTGACCAAGTTGTGCCATTCCTTCTCAAAAATGTTTTTTAAACAATCACTCCATTAAAAAGTTGATGTGAATTGAATAGAGAAAGACTGAGAAATAGATTTTGTAGTAAATTTGTCTCCTCATTGGTAAAAGTCTTATTGAGTTTGAATGTGTCAATATCTCTTGATATGTTAATTATTAACATTTTTTCTATAAGCAGTGTTCAAAGAACAGTGCTTAAGAATAATATTTATATAATATTAAATAAATAAATTAGATGAACGAAAAGTAAAAATTTTAACTTATGAAATAATAACAATTATAACTAAATATAATTCTATTATTTATTTCAAGAAAAAAATCAACTCTATTAAAATCTCATTTTTTTCTTTTTCAATTTATTTTTGTCTAAATTAGTGTTTACTAATCAAATTTTATTTAAAATAATTACTCTTAACTAGTATACTTAGAATACTTATTAAAAAAATTAAATTAATAAAACTAAATCTTAACTCATTTAAAATAATCAATCACCATATATATATATTTTTATTATATAAAACTTCATAAATTATTTTTTTTTCCTTTCTTTAAAAAAAGTATTGCTAGGCAATCACAACATATATAAATTCATTTTTAAATATGAAAAGTATGATATTTTTTAACTCCAATGTACTCTTAAATTAAATAGATGAGAGATTAATAAATAGCATAAATAAAAATTATAAAAGTTATTAATTAATTTTTTTTTAAGAAAAAAGTGAAACTCACTATTTCAATTTCACTATTCATTTTAAATTTAAACAATAAAAAATACATTATACTATTATTTTCTGGTATTGACTCTTTATTATAGAGAATATGGACATATAAAGAGCCTATTAAAAATGCTCTGAGTTAAGCTATATCAATAAGTAATGTACATACTGAAACATAACATTATGATAAATAGTATATTTTTTAAAATAATAAATTTAGATTGAAAAATTATGTCTAGAGACTAAAAGTAATTGAATTAATTAAGCTTTTTTAGTCATAATCCAAAGTTCTAATTTATATCAAACACTAGTCTCTGCAGCATGACTAAAACAATGCCGTTTTCAGAGTTGATGGAGACGAGTCATGTTAGAGACCCTTTTTTTTTCAGATAGATATAATAATGTTAGTGACCGTTGAGACACATTTGATTCAAAATTTCAAATATATAGAAGGGGGGCCATCTATGGTAATTAAGAAAACATGGAATGTACAGTTTATTAATTACCTAGTACAATTTTCTTAATCAAGACTATATTCTTACAGTACGCTTCTGTGTGTGTGTACATTTAAAAAGTATAGTTAATATGTGATAACAATATTTAATTTCTTCATTCATCTTAAAAAGGTCAATTCACAAAAAATAATTTAATATCTTTATTTATCTTGTATATAAAAACACTTTAGATAGTCTTAGAGTTTATTTGCCATGGCAATTGTAATTAATTGAGGAGCACGAGCAATGTAGCGAGTTGAGGAGCTCGAATGGTGAGATGATTAGATACTTAAATGGTGAGGTGAGCAGATGAACTTGAATGGTAAATAATTGAGGAGTTCAGATGATGAGGTAAGCTGATAAATTTAAATGATTAAGTGAGCTAAGTAGTTCAGATGGTGAGACAATTGGGCATTTGAATGATGAGGCTAGCAGAGGAACTCAAATGAGAAGGGAAGGGAAGGGGATGAAAATGAATATAAAGGACATGTGTCCATTTGTAATTGGTGGAGAGATTTTCCTCCGAATAAGAATAATGTTATTATATTTAGGTAGGATTGAATATTGACACACTGAATACGTGTCTAACTCTGATTGAAAGAGCATAAATCTTATATGCATGATATGCTAATATATTAATACGTGGCACATTTTAGGAGTTTATTTAAAGTTGAACTTAGAAAAATGTATTTATGAGACTAATCATATTAATATGGTGCATGTGAGAGTATGCCACCTTTAATAAAGAAATTTTTAACAGTGGTTGGTTATCATGTCATCATTAATTATGAATTTGATCTTATGCTAGCAATTCGATATCAATTTTCAATAGAAAATGAGCCTGAATCCTTGATTCATGTTGAGATTTTTAAGTTTCCACTACTTTGAAAAATATATCAAGCACATAAAGGTTGATGTATGAAACTTTATAACCTAGTGTTTTTGGCTGAAAAGGGAGGGAGAAATACATATTTTTATATCTTTTTCACAAGCGATGTTATTTGATAAGGTAAAGATTACCTCATTCATAGGTAGAGAGTCCACAATCTGAATGTAATAGATGAGACTATAAACAAGTAGAAGTAGAATCTCTTCAGGAAATTTATTGGATAAAGAGTATCCGATACTTAAATCTGTAGGCATAATGGAAAAAAAAAATATTGAGAAGATAGAAAAAAGTATGAGACCTTAGAGACATATGTCCCCAAATCATTGCAGATCAACTTTGGTTCTCATCAGAGTAATTTATTTGATATATTAAAATATAATGGTAAAAAAAAATAATATAAACTCAGGGAATTAAGAAATTTCTTATTCTAATTATGATGTGAACATCATATGAAACAAAAGCGACCTAGCTTAATAATAAATTGAAGTTTAATTTTTGGCATTAAAATAAATGATTAATTAAATTATTATGAGTGAAATTAAATGCATTATTAGTTGAGTATAAATAAAATTACATTAGGGAGCATATGCAAATTTAATAGGAAAATTTCGTCTACATCATATGTATTATTTTTATTTTATACATGCCAATCACAGTGTCAATATAATTTTTATATTAATTTTTTCAATAAAAATATATTAATATATTTTTTCTCTATATATTATTATCACATTAAACCATCTATATATTAAATAAAGCAAAACTTACCTAATTTAATATTTTTCATCTTTTACCATCTATCATTTTAACTTTAATTTAAGAATGCGCTTAAAAGAACATCAACTAAATGGGTCCCCTGTATATTATGATTAGATAATAATTATAGTTGTTAATTTTATTTATTAAGTATAATTTAAAAATTATTTTTAAAATATAAGAAAGTTAATTATTCCACCAAACAATTATTTTATTATAAATATTTTTAAAAAAAATCGAGTATCAAAATTTCAACATCTATAATTTAAATTTAAGATTTTTTTTAATTCTAAAAATGAGTTTGTTGCTACTTAATCAAAAGTAATTGGTTTGAACTTTAATTTTTTATATAGTTATTATGAATGAGTTTTGGTATATAATATTACATTTGTTTAGAAAAGCGTGAAATTTTGAGAATAAATTATAAATTAAAAAATAAATTACGTCAATAAATAAACTGAAAATATAAAAAATTTCGATTATTTATATATTAATAATTTTTTTTATTTTATGTTAAATTATAAATTCTTTATATTTAATTGATTTCACGTTATATGATATTTAATTTATTATTTTTTAAAAAAAAAATTCATTCTATCAATTTCAACATTTTACCTATTTAGATAGAGTAGTCCTAATTTATGATAAATTTCAATGGAAGATAGAACATCAATGTATCCAAAACCACAAAAATAATTGTGATAATGGCAAAAAAAAAGAAGTTTCATGAGAATTCAACAATTAGGGAACATGAACACATTACATTATTATAAAACCAACAAATTTTGAGTGCATATATGTGAGTATGCTAAAAGTTGCAGGCTTACATACGATCACGAAACCATCATTACCGACAACAAGAAATAATTAGCTTTCGTATTTAAAATTACATATAGATCCCTTCCCTATGATGAAATTTTCAAATAGCTAATAAAAGAAATGTAATTACTTTAAATTAATAATATTTTTTTTCTTAAACTTAAATTAATAGTAATGATATACATATGTGGATAATGCGTTTCAAAAATTTTATATAAATTTTTTATTTTATTTTATGTCATATTTTTTATTTTATAAATTTTTTTTATATATTACATTATGAAAATTATTAATTATTAAATATTTTAAAAAATAAATAATATTATATATAAAAAAATAAAATAAAATATATAATAAAATACAAAATTCGGATGGATAAGTGGGCCTCTTTGCAACCTCTTTTTCTAAATAAATCTTTTAGCATTTGAAATTGTCTTTGCTAAAGTCAAAAAAAAAATTTCCAATCCCAACAAAAACATTTTAATTAAAATTAAAATCCTCGAACTCCTTGTTCCTATCTAAATGGTATCTAATACCCACATCACCCATTCTCCCCATTAAATTACTAATTTAGCCATGTGAACAGAGTCCTATAATGTCTATTTCTGGAGCCACCCAGTTGAGAGGCTGATATACTAAAAACACATTAAATTTATTATATAAATTTTTTTAGAGGTCAAAATTTTTTATAAATTTTTTTAAAAATTATAATATTATAATATTTTTTATAAAAAAATCTAATAATATATTTTTTATATAATAAAAATCTAATAAATTTAAAAAATATAATCTAAGTATATTAAATTTAGACCGTTAAAATTTAATGGTCTAAATTTAATATATTTATAATATATATTTTTAAATTTATTTAATTTTTATTTTATAAAAAAAATATATTATAAAAAATATTATAATTTTTAAAAAAAATTATAAAAAATTTTTAACCTAAAAAAAAACTTAGACAATATCAGTCCCTCAACCCGTGCCATCCACCCCCTCTAAAGGACAGAATAAAATAAATAATAATAATAAAACACCCACTTTGCGTTTTCCGCGGGACACTCTTTTTTATATTTATTTCAGTTTAATTAATTAAATTTTTTAACAAGTTGGGTTTGGAATTTAGCTTACAAGTAATGGACCCCACTTCCCTACATCACTGTACACGCGTCAAACAAACAGACCATTTGATTTTTATTTTTATTTTTATTTATAATAATTAACGAAGGTTCGCGTCGCTTTGCCCTTTATTAAAAAAAAATTATATAATAAGTTAAATTATTTTTTATGTGGCCCCTACCACCCAATCAAAACTTCAACGAATTGACGGGTCCTACGTGTCAACAAAGTCAAGAAAGTAACCAATGGGAGCAGAGGTTGGATCTCGGGGGCAACTACTTGCTTCTACTTTTTTCTTTAATGCTATCCCATCTTCAACCTTGTCGTTGTCGGCTTTTTCATTTTTATCGTGACACGTGTCTTCTTCTCCTCATAACTCACTTCATCTCTTTCTTCCTGTTCTCCTTTTTGTCCTTGCCACGTTGGCATCCCCGTGCTCTTCTATATAATGACCCTTTAATCCCTATCTTCTTTAAAAATAATATATATATATATATATATATATATATTTAAGAGGAGAAATTAATCTGAATTTATTATCAAAAAAATATGTAAATTATATATTGGTATACTTTAAGCCCTCTCTTCTTAAAACTTATTAAAAATAATTAGTATTTTATCTACTGTCAACAAAAAAAAAAAAAAACACTAATGAGTTACAACTAGTGATTGTAATTAATGGTAAATTATTAATTATTCAAAAAATTTAAAGGATGTGATTGTAAATTCATTTTCATTTTACAGTACAACTTTTCGAAGTTGTCATATTTATATGTACTATCCCCCACTGTCAGCTTTTCAGAATCATTTTCAAGCAGTGCACGAGTGTGCCTCCTTTTGAAGGTTTATCCCACTGTCGCCGTTTGATTATAAGTTAAAAAGGTTTTGATTACGATTTCACGGTAGAGATTTGATGAACTGATAGAGATAGTGTACGGTTATATGCAGATAATTGCTTATGTGGTTGCGTGTAAAGAAGAGATTGGATGATGACGTAAGCCGTACGCAAGTATCAGCGTCTTTTTAACTACGGAAAAAAATCCACTGTGAAATCATGTAAATTTTGAATGACGAGGGTGAAGGTTTTCTATATAATTTGGCACTAAGACGCGTGTATTTCACTGTCCAATGAGAAAGGCTAGTAGAAGTAAGAGCGAGTGAGAGAATGGAGATATTATTATTATTATTATTATCAATTATCATTGAAACGTGATGAGGAATAGTGAGCAACATTGATTGGGATGTGTTTAAATAAAAAATCAAAAAGAAAGATTAAATCAATATTTGAAGATAACTTAGCTCATAGAAGTACATAGTCAAAAAAATTCAAGTGTCAAATGATAGATGGTGTTGTTTTGTAATTTTAGAGCTGTTATAAGTGAATTTATATATAATTAAAGTGTAAATTCATTAATTTTATATATCATATTATATTTAATAATTTTTATATATTTTAATATATTTATATATATATAGATTTTTTTCATTATATGGATTAAAATAATTTGGTTAAAAAATTTAAAGAAATAAAATAAATTATATATTTATTTTTCTTAATTTAATTTTGATTAAAATTTTAACTTATAATTTATAATGGGAAAGTGTTATTAACTCACATAATTCAAAATCACAATATAAGTTTCTATTGAATTAAATTATTTAATAAAATTGAATTAGATTTAAATAATTTAATTTTTATTTCATTATCATTAATAAGATGGTATAATTTTCTCATTCTATATGAAGTGTGAACAACAAGCCTTTCATCAACATGAAATAATCTTTAGGTGAGGAAGGGGAGGATTAAAATTAAAATATTATAGATGATGTAACTATACAACTGTAAGTTTATTGTTTATTCTAAGGGGACAAAATTATAAAAATAAATAATATATTTAGAAAAGAGGATCAGAGTATAATTGACTGTATATAATATAATATATTTCTATTATACATATATGATTGAATTCAAATTTTTAATTATTATTTAGATTATATATTAATATATTTATTATTAAATTATATGTCGACAACCTGATTCACGAATGCCGACGAATACCACTTGTAATTGGTTTGGCAATGGGGGCTAGCTATTTTGTTAGCACCAACCATATTAGGTGGGGTTTGAAAATGTATGATGTTTCTAAAAAAATTTAAAATTAATTTATATATATATGTATTTTAAAAATGTATTACATTGATTTTTTTAAAATTTATATTTTTTATTTTAAATTATATATATATATATATTTTAATTCCTCTAAATTTTTAAAATTTTATCTATTTATTTATATATTTCTTATTTTTTTATAATACATATAAAATTGTCTTAAATTTTTTAAAAAATTATTTGTTATCAATATATTATTATATTTATAAGTAAATAAATATTTTACAATATCTAAAAATTTTAAATTTTTTTTATATTAATCTTATAAATTTAAATTTTTTTTATAATTATTTTTAACCTCCCTTAATTTCGAAATCTAATTTTACTTTTGCTAACCTCTTTCCAAAAGTGTTCTTCCTAATGTATAAAATAGGGAATATTACATAAATATATTATTTTTTAATTTTTTTTCCAATTTTATTGTTATTGTTTTTTTTTATTATTTTTTGATATATGTTTAATATATATAATATATATATATAACATATATTTGATATATGTTGTATTTTTAAAAAAATATTTTTATATATACAATATTTTTAAAAAAATATTTTTAAGTATGTAATATTTTTTTAAAAAAATTTCTAATAAAAAAATAAAATATTTTTTATTTCTTCCATATTTTTGAAAAAATCTCTATAAAATATGGTGTATAGATAAAATGAATATTATAAATAATGTAGTTACTAGTTAGGCTGTTTTTGCTTTCTCACAATAAATGGAACCCAACAAATTAGAAAAGTCTTTGGAGTTAGTACCCTTTGCTTTCAAGTCTTCAAGCAAGCGTTAATTAATAGAAAAAAAAAAAACAAAACCTTATCAGTTATCACCATTAATATCTGATATTTAACATTTAATGAGAAGGCATTCCAAACACATCATAATTAGCTAGTAAAAAGATATGTACTTAAAACATCAATTATTAAATTCAAAAGTTTACCTTACCATATTAAAAAATAAAATTTTCTCTTGATTTAATAGTAAATATTCTTAAGGTTATACATTCAGACACTACCTAACTATATAAATATATATATATATAATAATTTAAATTTTATTTCCAATATAAAAATATTTAAAATTAATATTAAATATATTTCAAAATATAATGGGATTTCGGATTATAATTAATTATTATATATACATATAATTTACGATAAAATGTTAAATAAAAAATGCTTTAGATATCACAAGAGTTTTATTTAATGTTTTACCAAGTAAAATATATGCAATTACTATATATATATATATATTATTTCATAGCTTAAATATATCAATTTTATTATGAATATTACAAAAAAAAATGTTTCACATTCATTAAATATAAACATATTAAATGATTAATATAAAAATGAATATCTTAATTTTAATAAGTTAGCTTTTAAAATTAATTTTCTCAAAATTTATATTGAAAACTCAATATGATATTAGAATATAATCAATCATTGTACCACATTCTATTATATCATAAATTGGAAGAAATTTAATTATATTTCTTGGCCTGTTATAAATTTATTTTTAAATTTTAAATTTATTATTTATTCGATATGAATTATTTTCAGATTTTCAATTTTTTTATCTGAAACTTTAAGTCTTTATTAATTCGGTTCATGTCATAAATTTATAAGTATTAATTAGATTTATCAAAAATTATTTTCACCCAATTGTCACTTAAGAGAGTTATTGAAAATATTATATGAGAAATATCTCACATTAATTAAATATAAATATATTAAATAATTAATATAAAAATAAACACCACAACATTAATAAATTAATTTTTAAGGTTGGCTGTATGTTATTCTTAAGTTGCATGTTGTGAACCAATTATCACTTATTTTATTACAAATAAGATAACACATTAAATTAATTGAATTTTATTGTTTTTAAACATAATAATTGCGTAATTGATTTTATATATTATATTTATACAAATAATTATTTACCATATAAATTAATATAATTTTTAATCTTATTAATTAAGAAATTGAAATCATTAAAAAATTGGATTAATAAAATCATTATATCATTAATCTTTGCAACCAAACTTGGATTTTTTGTGATTAAAAGCTCAATGTTCAAATGGTGGTAGCTTAGAAGATGTGCTTTGATTAGCTTGACTTGTTGGACTTGAAACTTTATTTATTATATATTTTTATATAAATATTATACAACTATAATAATAAAACAAGAAACGTGTCCTTGCTATGTCCACGAATTATCCCACAAGTGGCATGTTAGGCAGGACAAGTTATCCATATAATCTTTCCTTGACCTTTCTTTTTCTTTTTTCTTTCTTTTTTCCAAATAAAAAAATTAGAAAATTGAAATAATATTTTCTAGACACTTAACACTATTTGGTCACATACCCTTTAATTGGAGGAACCCATTTAATCTATCACTTAACTTTACCTAACTAGTTCTGTTATGAGCTCATCAGCTGCTCCTTTTGTTGATTTTTCTTTTTTACATTTGATCTTAAAATAAGAGAAATTAACTCAAAAAATCGGCTCAATGATGTCAAACCCCGCTAAATGATTGAGTAGATATAATTTATAACGGGAGGTCTCGTATTTAAATTTTTATCATATTAAATTTTTTTTAATCAATGATAATTACGAAACGTGAATAAGAATTTATTTTATAATTTTTATAGTATAAAAATATCTCGTGATTTTTTTTTTAAAAAAAAGAGAAATTAAGACAGAAAGAAGATTTTTTTTAATTTTAACTTTTTGGGTAAAGAATTTTGCATGCCCTACCTAAAAGTAGTTGGATTGTGACATTGAAGATGTTTTCCATTTGTTAATTATAAAGCCTAGGAAAATAATAACTATTGTTATCTTATCAAAAGATATACAATGCATTAATAATTTCTTTACACATAATAGAAAAACTATAATATGTTGCATTCTCACTATATATTTCATGAGATTCTCCTATTGTCCGTCAGATTATTGTATTTTTTAATCTAATGACTCATAAGCAACAAATACATAAATAAATTTGTCATTGACTACAGATGTTATATATATAAAGTCAAGTTGTAATAACATGTTTTCATTAAAAAAAATTGAGCTTTCATTTATTTATTTATTGCTTTTTGTATGTTATGAATTCTTGTATTGTATGATTATATTGATTTAAGGGTAGTTCTCTAATAAGTGAAATGAATACTTAGGGCTAAGTGCCTCAGAAAGTATAGACAATGTTGTGTCCTACATAATTCACCTCACTATCAAGAATCAAGATCTTGCTCTATTGCTAATTTGTTATGTAACTTTCAGTCAGTCTCTTGCTATGTTTCTTTGTATCATTCTTCAAACTAATATTTAAATCAAAACCTTAGATACTTTGTCACATGTTTTGATTATATATATATATATATATATATTAACTGGAAACATCAATTTTTATTTTGTTTTCAAGTATCTTGGAGTGAGGAGGATCCATGCAACTACTTAGTTGTCCCAACTTCAAAATTTCTATGTCCCCTTTATCCAACAATAAATAAAATATACTTAACTATTACCCCACAATAATTATATAATACGATTTATACAATAAATTTATATTTGAATAGTTTAAAGAGAGAGCAATTAAAAAGAAATTAGGGCATCATGTTACTTATTTTTATTTGTTAATGGATTTTTACCTAGAAGTGAGGTTGGCCTAGGTGTCAAGTTGCGGAGTTCTGAAACAAATGATTTGTGAGAAAATGGTGCCTTTTGTTCATTTTTTTTTCAAAAAAAAGGAAAAAAAAAAATTGTTTTTGAAGTTGTTGTATAATCATGAGATTCCCAATTTCACAGTTAGAGGTAATAATGGTACCCTACATATGTTTCTTTACATTAACCCTTTTTTATTTTTTTAAGCTAATCTTTTAGAGGTATTTGATTCATGATTTTAGGATTTAAAATTCATTAACAAATAATAAAATAATTTTTAATTTTCTCAAATGTATTTTTTAATCATTGAAACGATAATTTTTTAAGCATCAATTACTAAGGAGGTGTTTGGTAGAACGATTGCTAAATGTACGATTAGTGTAAAAGTGCGATTGGCAAATCGCCAATCGCTAAAAGCAGCTTATAGCTGCTTATGAGATTTGCCGATTGAAAAGAAATTTTATTATAATCGGAGTTTTTAGTTAGTCAACCAAACAACATAATTTTTTTCAATTGACGATATGCATATTAGCAATCGATAATTAAGGATATTTAGTTGGCCAACCAAACAGCTCCTAACTCGTGTAAAATTTATTATCACAAAATCTACTTTTAAAGGGTAGTAATACTGATCCTATGTGGGTACTAAAAACCTATACAAGTTTTTTTTTTTTCTATTTACTTATTATTTTTTAAAAATTCATAGATAAATTTTTATATTTCAAAATGAATATTCAATCATCAAATCTTTTCACTTGATGGTAAGTGTTGAACAGACTGACTAAAAGCTACATGACAATTTGTTGATATTTTTATTTTCAAAGGACCCAAATTAATTTGGTCATAGAGGATGAGAAAATTAGGGATAAAATTGGACCACATCAGATGGGCCATTTATTTATATCAACAATTAATAATTATGTTAATGGGCCTCAAAGTAAAATTTGCTTGGGAGATGTGCCAAAATTCTCTCTATTTTGGTTACTTTTATGATAGTTATAGGTTCATTCATTCAATAATTTAAACTCCACTTATTCTTTCTTTCTTTTCCTTTCACTTTTTTATTAAAAGAGGCTTTCATGATTTCGATTGGATATATATCACTCAAACACTGACTGTAATTCCATATATTATTTTGCTCATTTCATTATATAATATATATAAAACAATAGACCTTTATAATTGGCAACATGACATAGTAATTAGCATGGCAATAAATGTTGTTATTTCATATACATAGAGGGTGTTTTAATCCTCAATTAAAAATCTAAAATTCATTAATTAGAGTGAAAAATTATAATTAATTGAGTTTTTAACTCAAAATTATTAGCGAGTGTTTAAAATTCTGATTATCAAATTAGAGTTTTCAATTGAGATTTTTATATTAGCTTAAAAAATTTAATTAAAATAGTGTTTGAAAAGTAAAATTTAATAAAAAATGAGTTTTAACATTTTTACATAATTTTAAAAAATTTAATGGTTTTTGAATTTTCAGATTGAGATGAGTATTACAAATACAAACTTTCAAATAGCCATTGAAAAATGGAATATATGTTTTTTAAAATCCTCTTTCAAGGATATCAAATGTTTCAATAGTTTATGCTTTAAAATAAATATTTTTATTTAAGATAATTACATAAAAATTAAGAAAATTATTAAATAGCTTCAATTATAGGAAAAATAATTATATATGACTAAATTACTACTCTTTTTATAAAGATGTGTAAAATTTATCCCCACTTGGAGATTTCAGTTCTTGATTATTTTTATTTTTAATTTAATATTTTTTTTTAATATTTTAGTTATATTAATTATAAATAAATATTAATATATTACACACGAAAATTGTATTATTTGTTGCTTAATCATACAATTTATTTCCTTTTTATTTCTCTTTTTTAAACAAAGGTATAATTGTACGAGTTATTTCTATCTATTTGGTCATTCATCTTAGATGGCTCTTTGGGAGAAGTTGAGCCCATCTCTAAATTTTAGACCCATTTTTCTGTTTTGCAGGGACTTAATGGGCCCATTTTTTTTTCCGGATTTTACAGAAAACAAAGAAATATGAGTTTTTTTTTTTTATATATAAATTTAAATATTTAAATAGAATTATAAATTAAAATAATTTAATTAATGTGTTTCAATATTTTTCAAACTTTAGAAAGTACTTTAAACTAATTTTCAGCAAGATAATCAAGAAAATATATTTTTTAAAAAATATTTTCAATAAAAAAATTATAATTTTAAACATTTTATTTCTTTCATCCCGTCTATCACTTTCTTTCTTATCTTCTTTATCATATATTATGACAAATAAAAAAGAATAATATTCTTAAAAAAAAAAGTCGATAATCATTTAAATTATTTTCCGTAATAAGAAAATTAAATGAAACCTTAACTTAAAATAAAAATAAAAACTCCTTCACATAAAAATATTTCACATGACTTAATTAAATGTTATGTATTAAATTTTTATTTGATTGCAAAAAAAAATTAAACAGACAAAAGAAAGTGCAAGAAATGGAGTACAAAGGTGACCAGAGGCGCAAATATATATATATATAAATAATTTCAAAATACTCATACATATTCTTATGCTTATTTCTATCCTACTAGTAGTGCAACTTTGCATTTTCTATATTTTCTCATCTTCTTTTCTTATTAAAATCTCTCCCTCCTCCTTCTAAACTTTCTAAGCAAGACACACTTAGGGACGGAGCTCTTTGAGGATTCAAATGGGCTTGGCCATCCCGGCAAAAAAGTTTCATCAATTTATATAAAATTTTCATTTCATTTATTTAAATTTAATTTTTTACATTGATTTAATTATTAGTTCACTCAAAATTAATTAAATATATCATTAATTTATAAAAAAAATTTCACTTCATCTATTTAAATTTATCATTTTAAATAAAAATAATTTTCAGTCTATCTAAAAATAATTTTTTAACCTCGTCCCTGAAAATATTATTTACCGTATCCTCAGACTTAGTGTTTATTTTGGCTTGTAAGTAGCTAACTTGCTCGATGGAGGACTACTGACCTTTTGGCTTCTTTATCCTTGCAGAATTTGAACCCCGTGAAATTTCGAGATCCATTTTAAGGATTTAGACA
The DNA here is from genome assembly GCA_948193065.1 of Aleurites moluccanus. Lineage (NCBI taxonomy): Eukaryota > Viridiplantae > Streptophyta > Magnoliopsida > Malpighiales > Euphorbiaceae > Aleurites > Aleurites moluccanus. The sequence goes on along the minus strand of CANXYC010786197.1, from coordinate 12,179 downwards.
TATCAAATATCATTCATTACACTCGGTATATTCATGACTCATATTTCATCATTTCAGATAAATCTCATATAAATTACATAGCATCTCACGTAAAAATAGGCTGCATTTCTTCAAGAAATTGATTAACTAGTCAAAAAATATATGAACATGAGACGTGAACATGAAAACAAGAGCCATTCAAATTTCAGTTGGAATTTATTTGACTTATTAATTAATTTTATATTAAGTGATAAAAAAAAATTAATAGATCACGTCTAAATATTATAATATGTGTTTAGAGTGATCATAAAAAATTAATAGATCGTATTTAAGTATCGTAATATGTGTTTTGGATATAAATATGAGATAAATTCTAGTTGAATTTTAACTCTTATCGGGTAGGATGAAAGAATTCTAATTAGATTAGTTTCAAATAATAATTTATTTTATGACTTAACTTCAGTATAAAAAATTAACTTAAATTATTTAAATAGTAACTAACTAAATTAAATATACTCGTATAACCTCGATGTGAGACAAGCCCATTGTAATGGGCTGTTACAACTTTAGTCTAACTTGCATAAGAACCCTAACAAATTGGCGAGTCAATTTAGCATTTTTAAATATTTTTAAGCTACATCTGCCCTCCTCAAGTTCTTAAATTTTCTCTCAGCTCGTGAGCCATTGTCTTTCTCTCTCTTGTAAAATAAAATTCATATTTTTTTTTTCTTTTACCTTTTTGTTGTTCAGAATATGATTATTAAAATCGGATCGAATTAATTGATCAAATAAAAAAAATCAAAAATCGGTTTGATTAATTCCTATTTATCCGTTTTTAAAAAATTGATGAACCGATCGAATTGAATTAGTTTTCCCGTTTGGAGGATCAACTTTTTTTAAAAATTTTTTTAATCAAAATGATATCATTTTTGTCAAGTTAAAAGGATCTCATTTCAAGTTAAAAGGATCTCATTTTGAGTTAAAAAAAATTAAGAGAATTTTAGTAATTTTATTTCAATTTTATTCGACGCTAAAAATTTATCCAACATCAAAAACCTATCCGACGCCAAAATCATGATCCTATTGCATGTTATCTTATTGCATGAATAGATATTTAAGCAAATTAATATTCATAGCTTACTATATAAATTAATATTTAAGCAACTTTAGTCTAACTTGCATAAGAACCCTAACAAATTGGCGAGTCAATTTAGCATTTTTAAATATTTTTAAGCTACATCTGCCTTCCTCCGGTTTTTAAATTTTCTCTCAGCTCGTGAGCCATTGTCTTTCTCTCTCTTGTAAAATAAAATTCATATTTTTTTTCTTTCACCTTTTTGTTGTTCAGAATATGATTATTAAAATCGGATCGAATTAATTGGTCAAATAAAAAAAATCGAAAATCGGTTTGATTAACTCCTATTTATCCGTTTTTAAAAAATCGATGAACCGATCAAATCGAATTAGTTTTCCCGTTTGGAGGATCAACTTTTTTTTTTTTAAATTTTTAATCAAAATGATATCATTTTTGTCAAGTTAAAAGAATCTCATTTTGAGTTAAAAAAAATTAAGAGAATTTTAGTAATTTTATTCGACGCTAAAAATTTATCCGACATCAAAAACCTATCCGACGCCAAAATCATGATCCTATTACATATTATCTTATTGTATGAATAGATATTTAAGCAAATTAATATTCATAGCTTACTATATAAATATATAACTTTTGACTTAATGCGGTTGGATTGACACAATAAGAACTATGGTCTTATATAAATTCTTGATTTAGTCATAATTGCATTATATTTATTTTCATCATATATATAATAAATGTCAAATTATATATATATATATATATATATATATATATATATATATATATATATATATATATATATATATCGGGTTTTTTTTATTTAATCGGTTTGACTACGATCAAACATCTAATCTTTTGCATTTATCGGTTTTTTAACAAGTATGGTTCTTAAAATATTGGTTGAGAGAGAGTGGCTGGCCCAACAAATCACATCTTCTTGTTTTGTTCAATTTTAGAGATGATCTAAACATCTTAAATGAAGTTCTAATAACAGTACCCACTTTGTTATTTTCTGTAAATTTGTTGTTTTTCAGCTTTATCTCTCTTTGTATGATGTTTTTTTTGATAGTGCTAGTTTTTGGAAACCTTTTTTTTTTTTTTTGGATGATGAGGAGAAAATTGTTGAATAATTGAATCCACTGGGGGATTCTTTAGGGGAAGAGATAAGAGGATGTGGTTATAAAGTAATATTAATTAATTGATAAATATATATATTTTTTACTTTATGGGAAATTTGATTTATAATGATTTGGTTGATTGGATTTTACTTTACTGACAGATTTATTTGATATATGATTTTCTTTTTTGAGTTTGGTAATTTGTTAGGTTTCTGGCCTTTCTAATTTTGTTAATATATATATTTTTATTGCCTCTTCAATTCACTAAATTTTGTTCTCTATCCTTTATTGTTAAAGCATTGATTTCATGGGTAATTTGGATGGATGGTGAGCTCAGATTATAGTATGTTAGGTTGTATTGCCCGATATTTAGTTCAGATTGTTGTTGGAATTGATCAGTTATATTAACTTTTGTTGATAATTAATTTATCTTTTATTTCTTTATACCATTATAATAATTACAAGGAATTTTCAATTTAAGAACTGGGATAGGACTGATATAACCTAAAAATATTTAAAAATGCCAAGATTTATGTTAGGGTTTTGACGGAAGTTAGGTTAAATATTTTCAAATCAACCGTATAAAAAATTCATTGATATTTAAATAATATTTTTACACATCGAAATACAATCTAATCATAAATATATATATATATTTAATAATAAATCTATAATTAAAAATATATATATATTTTTAAGTTAGAGAAATATAATATAGGTTCAATAATCGTAGTGAAATTTATTCCTTACAAATGATGTCTCCAATGCTTTGTTTATTTTTCAAAATTTAACTATATTTTTAAGCAAAACCTAAAAAAAAAATCAATTTTTTATTATAATATTGAAAATCTCGAAAACTAATGGGAAATTTATATTATATGTTGAAAAAAATTGGAAAATAATTTTGGGTTGTCTTGAAAATGTTTTAATTTTCATATTAATTTAAAAATATTTTTGATTGATCAATTTTTTGTTTTTAAACAATTTATATGTTGAAAAATTAAAGAAAAATATTTCCTATAAAACACAGAATTAGAATCTAAGTTTAGGGCCAATCCACAGCTGATCAAGAATGAGGTGAAGGTTCTTGAAATCTGATTGAAATATAGAAATTAATTTCTTAGAAAAGACCATACTTTGTTCTACATTAAGGAAAAGACACGAAGGATATGCAATAAAATAGTCAAGAAAAGTGATACAGAATCCCATAAAATATACCCATAAAATCATACTAAAATACCCATAAAGATCAGCTATATTATATAACTACAGCAAGTGATGTAAGTGTAGGATTCTCAGAAAACACCATAAAAAATAAAATTAAAAATGGCTGCAATCCCAAACTTAAAACCCAGCTAGAAAGCAGATCTTTCCTGACCTTGAGCAAGAAGATCAGCAGAAATTGCTATTAATAATAAAGAAAAAAAGGGTTATTTCTCTTCTGTCTTTCAACATATTAGAAAATTAAATTGCTAATGACTATAATTAAAATCATACTGAAAAGCTGAATTTACGACAATTATAAGTGGAGTTTGGGGGAAATAATGAAGTTACATTCATGCCTGATTATGTTAAGTTATTCATCCACTAATTCGATGAATAAATAGAATAAGTATAAAAAGCCCTAATCATACTATTTTACTAATTTGCAGTTCAAAAAAGGTAACCATCAATCTCAATAATATTATCGAAACTTTTAAAATCAGTTTAGTTGCCCAGAACATCCGATGACTTAAATTCGTCACTATACAGCAATAACAGAAAACTTCCAACCAGACATTTAATACAAACAATTAATTACTCCCTAGTTACAAAACTAGTTGTAGACAAGCCAATCACCAGGCTGATGGAAACTACAAATCCAGTAACAGGGTCATAAATGTATTTTAAAATACATAGGTATGTATACAATGTAAAAATTCCAAAGTACATAATACGGAACAGGATATGGATGAAATGCAGAAGATAAATATAGCATCAGATTAAAACATATAGTTCACTTGCACTATATACTAATCTTGGCATTTATTCCTATCTATTAACACAGAGACCAAAATTTTGGAAGTTGCCTAAACCTATATGATGCAGAGCTAAATTCATCGGTAGAAAAAAGGGGAAAAAAAATTCGTTCCAGCTAACAATCCTAGCGACCTTCTAAATACAATACATGATTATTATACAGTGTCATTGATACTGATAATATTATCTGCTTACCAGCCATAGATGGGATTTTGTACTTGTTGTGGCAAGAGACGCAGGTCTTTACAATGCTGCTTGTCATAGTCCCGTGTCCCAGGTATTGCTCCGGTACAAAGTCTCAAGAACTCATTCCCCGTGAAACAATAATGGGCAAATGCCAGCCCTCCGTCAACCATCTCAGACATATTACACAAGGAAACTGCTTTCCCAATGTTCTTTCCATTAGTTTTGCCCAGTTTTGCATCACCCTTGTCATCGTTTAAGATTTTGCCGAGCTCAGAATATTGCACAAATCTCTGGGTCGCAGCCTCCCATGAGAGATTATGTCTTTGCTCAGGTGTAAGAGGTTGAGGCTCATTTTCTAATGCTTCCTTCACCTTTGCAACAAAGCCCTCAGATGTCTTGTAAGTCAAACAGTTTGGAAATGACCTGAAGAACTCATTTGATAGGTTGTCTGCACATACAACAAATTTTCCCATTGCAAGCGCCTCGGCAGTAGCTGTGCAGAGCACATCACTCACACTAGGATTAATGAAGACTTTGTACCTTAAACCATGGAAAAAAATGTTAAAAAGAAACTAGAAAAACAAATAAATAAAACACAAAACCGTTGGACAAAAGGATTTGCACATAGTTCTTCAATCGTACAGTCCTTACAAATTCCGGAATAGGGAACATCCAGCCCATGTTTGGTATAAATGAAATAAAATTTTGTGGAATTCATTTGAAATTCCATGTTTTCATATTTGCTAGGAAATAAATTCATTTTCCTCTAATATTCAATTATATGAAATCCAACATAACTAAATTAAATTCTATCATTTATAAATGAATTATATACTTGAAATTCAATTATACTATAGTTCCTGAGTTAAGCAATGAAATTATAAAGTTTTCTGAAATAATATCCTCTCCTCTGAACACAATTTTCATCCATCAGTTAAAAGCCTAAGGTTCCCACCAGATACTTACCCATGAAGAGAATCATCTGCATGGTCTCTCCCTCTAAGGAAGTTGACATTCATATCCAACCTTTTAGCTGCATTTTGAACTTCATGTGCATCCTCTCCATTCCCAAATACATCCAGTTTGAAGCCATCAAGCTCATTTTTGTGCTTTGCTAGCAAATCAATCAACTCCCTGTATCCCTTGGCCCAGACCATCTTGCCTAGGAAATATGCTCCTTTTGAGAAGGCTTGCTGCCCAAGTTCCCTTTCTGCAGCAACTTTTTCTCCAATTTTCAAGAACTTTGGATTCACACCATGAACATTGCAAATAACAGACTTGGGTAAATCCTGGGTGGCAGCAGAAAGCCGAAGAACCTGAATTGTGAACCAAAATTTTAGTTCATACTGTAGGACAAACACCTCCAAGGCTTAAAATAATTAATAAAGAACCCATATAAAAGGGAAAATTTTACTTAAGTCATCTTCCTTCAGCCAACTATTTAGTTTAAGCCATAAAAGAACAATACTTAAAAATAATGAAAGGTCAGCAAGGAGAATCAGAATAAAAAATTAGGCCAATTTACCTTGTGACAGTATGCACGGGTAACCAAATTGTTTATGTGTTTCACAAAGAAAGCTTGGAGAGCCCCATTTCTTTCTCTTTTGATGTACTCTAGGTAATTTGTGTGGACAATACCGACAACATGGTTGAACTTATCAGTCCAGCGCCTACCGTGGTGATACCAATTCAAATGTTCTGGTTCTTCCAGTATAGCGATGTCAGCATCCTTTGATGGAATAAACTGGGAAGTATCTCCAGCAGGGATTATGCTTCTCCGTTCTTTTGAGAACTAGAAAGCAATGAGAACAAAATTGTCACATATTGCTCATACTTAGTCCTATGAAAAGGACAGTGCACAACCTAATTATCAACCACCTACCTTTCCTGGATAAAAGGAGATTTTAAAATCAACCTTAAAGTCAATCCTATCCTCGAGCCAGTTCCAGATATAATTCTCCTGCTCTTCTGGAGAACTAAAAATGAGATTGTTGGGATAAACTTGTTCTTGATCTGACTTGCAAAGCCATGGAACCAACAAAGTGACCTTTTGTTTTTCAGACTTTGCTAGATATGCTGCTCGAAAAAGTGGATTTACAGCAGTGCCAGTCATCCATGGAAGACTAGCAGTTGTGACAATGGCAACATGCCTCTTCCCCTCTGATGGGATATGCTTTGATATGTTAGTCCAAAAGCCACCTTCATAACAATGCCCTGTACTTTTAAGGACACTAGCTATCCTTAAATCCAGTTCATCGTTCACATTCTCATTATCCAAGAAGGAGGATTCTCCTGAGGAATGTGATCGTAGTAAAAGTTGATTCTTGTGTTTACTGCACAACCTTTCAACTATCTTGTCACATATATCTGAAACCATATTAAAAATGCAATTAAAATTTAATAGTGGTTCTGTAAACCAATATAAAACAAGCATGTTTTCAATAAATAGGTAGGCTATGGCACAAAGCAAGTAATTAGCAAAATAAATATATGGCATAATTTACTCAAAGCAAGGAAAATTGGTTCTCCTGATTGTTCAGCCATTAATCGATTTGTTTTCTTCAACCTTTCTCTTCTTGTGCAACCAGTGTGATAAGTATACACATTATAGAGAAAGGAAAAAGAGGATTGGTGGAAGAGGGTTTATTAATAGTTGCTAAATCCTCCAATAATATATTAATATTGACACCTTAGACTAGTTATATTCCTAAAAAACTGTCTGCAGATTGTCCTATCCATCTACTCCCCTCCCCTCCCCCAGACAGTCACTGTCCTACAAGAAGATGAACCCAGAAGCATTACAGCAGCTGATTTTCTGACAAGAAAAGTGACAGAAAATAAACCTAATTTTTCATTAGGTCATAGGGAGAGTAAGAGGATGTGAAAAAGAACAGAACATAAAGATCAAACACTCAGCTACCAGGCTGATTTTCTAGTTGAACAACTAGAACAAGAACAAGGAATTTGCAATGTTATGCTCCAATATCTACTATATACTTTTGTTTACGGGTTTACTGGCCCTGTTATAGAAATAAAAACCCTAATAAATCGGATCCTAGATCTTAAGAGAAGTCCAATCACTGCCATCCCAAATTAACACAATTAAAAGGCAGAAATAATGCAAATACCCCTAATTTTAAAAGCTGCAACAGTAGCATAACACAGTACTGCCAGTCTGCCACAGTAAAATCTCTTTTTTTAAAAAAAATAATAAATACTTGTTCCTGCACAAAGAAGAAAACATCCTAAAATTTTTTTGAGAATCAAGATTTAAAACTTGACATCCAGAAAGCAAACAAATCATAGTCATAATATTAGAAATGCATCCACCATGATTTTCCTTTTTACCTCCTTTTTACCCAATAAAATCAACAACTGCTTTTATACTTTTCACTATATCTAAACGTGCACACCAAGTCAATGCATAAAAGCAAGAAATAAACCCAACGATACAAGAATATATACAGAATATATAAGGAACCAATAACAATGGAGCAGTAAATAAATAGCATTAGCCAGAAATAATAAGTCCTAAAGTAAAGAGAGAGAGAGAGAGAACTAATAATTATGCATTAGCTCTTGAATCAATACACAAGTTACTTGCCTCTTCCAACACCAAGATGATCCAAAAATGGCCCAGATTGCCTAACAAAATCGGCCAACAATTCTGGTACATCCAATGGTGGTACTTCCTATATCAGATAGAGACAACCATTCATTCAGCACAGTAACTTAAATTAATGATAAAAAAAAGTTCCCCCTTTTACATTCAAATAAACATTTAATCAATAAAATTCCAAAAGGATAGTACAATTAGCTAACAAAAATTTGGCTGCTTCACAGGAAACCATTTGTAAACATACCCATAATCTAAGAAATTAGAGCCCAAATGAAAATTTTATTTACCCCATAATTGAAAGGACTTGAGTAACAAAACCAAATAAATGTTTACTGAACTTCAATTTGAAGCATAGTATGAGAAAACCCTTGAACTGCAGAAAATTGAATATTATGAAAATTGAGCATAGGATATCCTCTTCCCATATCTGCATCAAAACCCCAACACAATGGCATCTCCTAGAAATATTCGCCCATCGCTAACAACCAAAAGCTAATGAGAGGCAGCCACAACAGCATATGCAGTTATGATCACAAATGCACATAGATGTAATTTTTTAATGCCCAACACAGATTTGAATCCAAGACCATTTTATAGAGAAGTACACATCATAGCATCATATACGTTTATACGATGTAGTAAAAAGCCAGAAAATAGCAACTTGTAAAAAAAAAGAAGAGAGAGCATAAAGTGATAAAGAGAAAGAAAACATTTTTTTATACACTCAAAACTACAATAAAATGCTAACAGTGTTTGACCCCTGGGCCCTGACCCTCCTAGCTCCTTCTATAAAATACCATTAGTGCCAAGAACTTCATTTTATAAGACATAAAACCATCCAATTGCATAAACAGCTTTCACGCTTATCACTTAGAATGCACGAAATTTACCACCTGCCGTGCACCAACCGTGCATGCCATTAGATGCTACACCAGACATGATAATGCACCTAATGAAAGAAACAAATACTTCCAGAGGCACCTGGCAGTAGAACAAAACATTACATGATAGTGAAGGGATAGGCATGTAACAAATTAGAGTTGAGATCAAAGATTAAATGTGTCGGACATCTAACCTTTGATTCTTGAGGCTCCTGCAGTGCTTTCTGCAAAAATAGATAGATACTTCATTAAAAGAATGTGTACAGCTTGCAATCAACAAAATGAATGGAAATGTAAATAAAATGAGAGTCGAAATTTTTTAACATTGATATTGTTCATCTAAATCTTACAAGCCAAGATATTCAATGTCAGACTAAACACCAATTTGAAATAATTAGAGGCAGAAGCGTACATGAAGTACCATAATTTTACATGCAACAGCTTAGATTAGTATTATTTCCAATAAAAATGAGTGTTTTATTTAAAGATAGGGATCAAGAGACCACATCAGTCATGGAAAAATCTATAAACTACTTTTGGACCCTCATGATTTCAAGCCAGCCCTTTATCTGTGTCTACTGGACCCTGCACTTTGAAATACCCATGTAGAACACTTACACACAAACACAAAACTAGGTACCAGACAATCTATGATAAGTTAAAATCTCCGACAAATTTATGGATCTAATGCTTGGACATGCAGTATACAACTTTGCATAACATAACCCTTAATGACAAGGCTACAATAGGCCTAGTTTTTATTAGGACCTACGGTTACCACAGTTTGAATTGGATCCCGAAGGCTTTCCAATCACTCTCATAATGTCCAAACAATATCATGAACACTACAGAGTTGACATTTTGGCTATTACTTAAAACTGAAGTAATTACTCATGGTAAATTTCAGCTTTTACTTGAAGTGTTTTCAGGCCCAATTAACAGCATAAAGTATTTTTAGACAAAGTTTCACCTGAGACTAAAATTCCAAAAAATATATCTTACTTGTTTCTTAACTGTCTTAGAGTGTATAATCAATAATCTATGGGTGGCATTAAACCTTGTTACCAAACTTGGTACTTCTAACCAACAACTGAAGGACTAATAAATCCTTCACTCTTATAACCTTTTACATGTCAAGACAATTCCAAATTATCTGAATTTCGTAAGCGACTTATTTTGCATATAAGCATCAGAACCATAATCTTAAAAACCATTAAAGGATTCTATAAATTCTTCACCAAATGACTTGCTTAAACTGACAATTCAAACAACTTCAGTAGTAACTAAAACCATAACACCAACATGTAAACAACTGATTAAAAGAGGAAAAAAAATATCAATTAATAGAGTAAAGATAAACATACCAAGCTGGATTTCAATTTCTCCACAAACTCATTATTCTTGAAGCCCCCAAAAATCTCCACAGATTCACTCTTCTTCTCCAACTCCCTCAACCTCCTCTTAAACGCCCTTATCGGCCCCCATTCCCCAAATTTCCCACCTTCCTCTTTCCACTCCCCCCAAAACTCCTTAAACCTAACAGGCCTTCTCCATCTTCTAACCCTATCAAACTCCACAATCCCATCTCTATCCCCATCTTCCGCCTCCGCCACTATCGCATTCTTTATAGCCGACAAATCAATCCCTAACTTGGCCCTGGGCCCCCACTTCTCCAATACTCTCTTACTAATCTCCGGAGCCGAGTAAACCCTCCGAAACTCAGATATCTTCGGCTGGAGTTTCTTAACGAAATCAATTTCCGTTGGCGTGGATGACCTAAAGGAACGTAAAGTGGAGGTGGAATTGAGGAAGTTCTCCAGCTCTCTATCAAAGGAATTAGCGAGATTCTTAAACGAGTTAGCTCTAGCCCGCATGAGCTGAAGATCCGCGTCAGCCGAGTCACGGACCTCTCGCCATCCTTTAGAAATGAAAGAAAAAGCTGAAGTCGAAGGTTTTCCGTCGCCGTCCATGGTGGATTCAATTAGCAAATTAGGGATTTTATTTTTATTTTTTTCTAATTTTTTGTTCGCAGAGGGAGCTGTGGAAGACATGGGCAAAGGGCTTTGTGGAGGATTTTTAACGATTATTTTTTTTTTTGGTGGGTTCTCGAAATGGACACGTAGATTAACACGTAGGTTTGAATGGGAAAGCAGAGATTTTGGCGGGTGATAACGGGGACGAATCATGTGGGATTATGGCGTGGCGTGATATAATTGGTTAAGAGAGGTTCCCATGCAATGAATATTCTCTGGTGAGGCTTGACGGATATGCTGCTTCTTTGGAAAGACTTGAGTCAATGGGTTTTTGGATTGTCTGTGTAGGTCTGTATTGACATTGATGTGATTGAGACGACGTGGATGTTGGTCGTTGGCCTGAAATGTAACATTATTATTTGCCTAATTACTTTTTTTTTTTACAATTGTTTTAAATTTGTGTTATTATTTTTATTACTATTAAGTTTGTCATAAATTTATTCTTAAAAAAAAAATTGGCATAAAATTGCAAATATTTAAACTTATTAACTTGGCTCATATAAATGAAGGATTGAGAATTAGTGTTTGAGTTTTGAGTATTCAATCCCTAATCTAAAATGCTTGATAAATTTAATATTTTAAATAATATTTTAAAAATTAATAATTAATTATTATCAATTTAATAATTTAATAATCAAATATTTATATCATAATAAATAAAAATAATATTATTTATTTGGAGAATCTAAAGTTTTTAAAATAAAAAATAAATAAAATCAAGTAATTAATACTTATTATAAATTAAATATATAATTTTTTGCATCCAATTTAAATGCCAATAAAAATATCTAAATTTCAAAGAAAAATAATTATTTAAAAAAAATATAAATATTCACTATTTATAAATCTATTTCTAATTTGAAATTAAATTTTCTATCATAAAAATAATATAAATTGAGAAATTAAAGAGTCACATTTAATACTTTTATTAATTTATAATATAAATTGAGAAATTGAAGAGACATTTAATATTTTTATTAATTTAAAATAATTATTAATTACTTAATTTTATTATTATTATTATTATTATTATTATTATAGTTTAAAAATTACAAATTTTAACATTTCATAGAAAAAAAAAAAGAAAAAGAAAAACACTTTAAAGGTTTTCGAAACTATCCACCTAAGGTGAAAGATTTTTCTCTAAGTTTTTAGCATTATTATATATTAGTTCATAAACTAAACACTTCGAGCTATTATTATTAAATTTTTTAATAATTTTTATATATATATATATATATATATATA
>CANXYC010786166.1:0-20520 GCA_948193065.1 Aleurites moluccanus | reverse complement strand
GATATAGCGTTAATGTAAGGCTAAAGTGAGAATTAGGTGGTGACACGTGTCCTATCAGCTTGGTGGTTCATGGACGGACAACCACTGTGTGAGAAGAAAGTGGAACCCCATACTGATTAAGATTGCATATTTGTCATGTCGATGAATTCTGTGAGACATTAGATCAAAGTCGTCCTATCCCGCAGAAAATGTCACCCACAAGACCCAAAACCACAACAACAACAAAGAATATATTATCTACCATGAACTTGATTTATGCCCCTGTTGGATTGCCGACAATTTTAAACAGCTAGCAAGAGATATCATTTCAAGATCTAGAGGATCAAAAAGAAAAGAAAAAATTACATTCAAATTCGCAATAAATAAAAAATTTAGTCATGCACAAGGCAAAAAAAAAAAAATCACATTCAAATTCTCCAAAAAAAAAAAAGGGGCCTGAATCTAGCAACAAGATTTGCATACAACAAGTTCATTAATTTTTTTATCCTGGGTTTGGTGCATTTAATAATTTTCATGAATTAAATTTAAAAATTATTGGTACGATGTTTTTTCTATCTTATACATGAGCAGAATATTAATATAGACTCCAAGTGAGTACAGAATAATCAGAAAAATAATATATAAACAAAAGTTTACAGAATGCTTTGGAAGTCCTTCGCCATGAGCAAACTAGGCAAGAAATGAGGATCAGCAACCCAACAAAGCCACCACCATGTTATATATAAAACTATTAAATTTTATGTTAGCAGCAAATTTAAAGAAGCTAATTTTCTAACCAAATACAGATTAATCCATATTGAAAGACGTTCTCTCAAGTCTCAATCGCTAGCTCTAACTAGCAACAAGTAGAAACTAAGAAACAAAAAAAGAGACAGAGAGAGAGAGAATGAAACCTGATTTTCATTGGGAGAGAGAAGAAAATCACGATCTTTAGAAGCCAAAATAGATGAGAATCTACAGCTTGATGAAATATTCTGACAGTCAACTCCATTTTCTTTGGCTCTTTGTTCCTTCTCCAAGCTCATCACCTCCTTTCTCATTTCTCTTCTTCACTCTCTCTCTCTTTCTATTGTTTGCTTAATTATATTCTTTTTCTAACACACATTTAGCCATTTTCTCATATCACACTCACACGTAGCATACTACCGTTCACCATCTCTATTGTAAGAAACTCTAAACTATTCTCTTCCCTAGTTTAATTCACTACACCTTCACTAACCATTGCCACTCCCTGTACCTACTTTTATATAAATTGCCACGTGTTCTTTCATTATTAAACTTATTTGGCGTGAGTGTTTACATTGTAACAATTCTCTTGTGATTTCATAAAAGAGTTTTGAAACTTTAAATTGATGTTATTGAGGCGACCGAGGGACACCTGTCTGTCTATGAGATTTTTCTTTTTGTAATTTTAATAATTCTTTTTTGCCTCCAAAAAATTGAATGGCTGAGTTTACGTACGAGGTTCGGATCTTAGAGAGAGAGTTTTTTTATCCAACGGAGTTGATAAGAGTGTTTTTAACATTCTTTTTGAGAATATAGAAATTATATAAGATAATACCTCTTCCATTTTTTTTATATAAATCATTTTAAAAAAAATATAAAAATTTATAAATTAATTATTATATTTTAATTTTAATATAAAATAATAAATATAATTATATTTATTATATAATTTTATTGATTATAAAATTAATTAAAAATATAAATTTAATTCTTAATTAGTAATAAAATTATATAAAAATAATAAATATATTCTTAAAATGAGAACGTTTTATAAAAAAAAAATTATCTTTTTTAAAACTGTATATATAAAAAAAAATAAGAGAATATTCAAATTTAAATTTCAAGATAAAATCCAAAATTAAAGAAATTTTAAATTTAAAACCTCACATTTGTTAAAAAACATATCCCAATTAATAAATTATTTTTATACTTTTAAATTTCAAAAATTAAATAGTTATTCACTTAATTATCTCTAATTAATAGGCCTATAAGATTTTGCTGTAGGGATAAAATTAAACTACAACTCTTTGATTTTAGAGTAGTGGTGGATTCTGTGAGGTGGGGGTATAAATAAATTTTCGAAAAACTTTTACCATACATTGAAAATCCATCTAAATTTTTCAAAAAATAATTTGCCCACGAGCTATTTAAAAAAAAATTAATGTCGTCATCTCGAAATCATAATGCTAATTTCATTATTGTCCGAAAAATCTCAAGTTTGACTCTTATTCATATTACTTTGATTTTAATATTTAATTTTGAGATTAAATAAATATTGATAAAAAATTAATAAAATGACTAAATAATTAGCGAAGTAAAATATTAAAAAATTATTAATTTGATGTTCTAAATGGAGATACTATAACTTATAAAGTAAGTCAGATTATGAATATAAAATAGTAATTAATTCTAAATTATCTAATTTATAGTCTGTATTTTTTTTTAAAACTCAATTTTATTCACGTAAAATAAATCGATTTAATTTTTTCTTTTAACTCAATTTTTGATTCAATTAAAAGTTTAATCCGTTAATTACATTAATGATATTAGTCATGAGACTCATTCATATTTTTTAATTAATAAAATTACATTTTTAATTAAAAATATTAAAATTAAAAAAGAAAAATTAGAAAACAATTTGTATTAGAAAATTTAAGAAGAAATAATTTAATTTCTTCTTAAATTATTTTTTAAAATAAAAAATAAAAAATATTTTATTAAAAAATATTTTTACTTATTTTTTATTTTTAAAGTTGTCAAAAAATATGAAAATAAATTTTTTGACACTAAAAAATATTTTTTAAAGTAAAAATAAGATGCAATTAAAAAAATATTAAAATTAAAATATAAATATGATTAATAAGAACTGTAAAAAGATATAAATATTATTACTCTTTATTTTTAATCAATTACATCATATTTTTACTTTAAAAAATATTTTTTAATGCTAAAAAATTCATTTTTATATTTTTTGACAATTTTACAAATAAAAAAAATTAAAAAAAATATTTTTTATTTTTTATTTTAAAAAATAATTTAAAAATAAATTAAATTATTTATTCTTAAATTTTTTAATATAAATTATTTTCTGAATTTTTTTATTTTAGTATTTTTTAATTAAAAATATAATTTTATTAATTTAATATTTTTTATTAATAAAAAAATATAAATAGATTCCAAAATAATATCGTTAATATAATTAACAAACTAAATTCTTAATTTAATTAAAAATTAAGTTAAATAAAAAAATTAAACCATTTTATTATACGTAACTCATATTAAACTTTTAATAAAAATATAAATGTTGAATTAGATAATTTCTCTCCAATTCACTAAATAATTTATTTTCCTTCTCCTGTGAGTGAACAGTGACCAATATTAATGTGAATGTCCAATTTCCACAAAGAAGTTGTACTGCATGGTTTTCTTTCTGTATTTCGTGGGGCCAAACAATTGATATAGCTGTGACATTTGGCAATCTTTAATGCGGAGTCACGGATAAGATTTGTGGCGTATTTCATAAAAATTTAAATTTCATCAGTTTAAAAAATAAAATATTTATTTTGTCATTTACCCCATCTCGAGACGGGGTAAAAAGTGGGGCGACCGGTCAGACAATATTATACGTTTTATCCATTTTATATTTATTTTTTATGTAATAAAATTTTTTATTTTATTTTCTTATGAAAAATTATATAGTATAAAAATAACTCTAATTACATATTTTATTTAAAATAATAATTCAATTAAATTATAATATATAATATAATAATTAAAAAGTGAAGTTTTAACACCGCTTTTTCTGATTTCTTTTCAACTTTATTAATTAATGACCCTTCACAATTTAATTAATTATAATATTCAACAAGTTTATATATATATTACACGGTGATTTTCATTACTTTTTATATTATTTAATATTTGAAATATTTTTCAATTAATTATTTATTTTGATATTTTTTACTTTTTACTTATTAATTTTTAATTTTAATATATAAATGAAGTTTTATTTTATTATTTGTTGAAATAAATTATTATAGTTACGTATTTGACTTTTATTATTTTAGTTTTTAATTTTATTTAATATATAAATTCAATTTTATTTTATTATTTATTGAAATAAATTGTTACAGTTATTTATTTAAACAAATTATTTGTGTATATATATATAATATTTACAATTTGAAATGGAAAAAAGAAAAAAGAAAAAAGAAAAATCATGATACACTTCTCAAAAATAGTATTTGAAAGTTAATTGATAATAGGTAAAAGTCCTATAATTTCACTTTATTTACAGTTTAATTATAATTTATGATGTAACAAGTATAAATTATTATTAATAATGATTTTATAAAAAAATAATTATAGTTTATTATTTTAAATTTATAGAAAAAATATAAATATATTTTTAATAATATTATTATTTAAATGCAATATAAATAATTAAATAATTAAATATTCTAAAATAAATTTCAATTGTTGACTTTATATTATAGACAGTTGATCACTTACAATTGATAATTGACTTTACTTCATTGGTGACCGTTGGATGTTATTTTCATCCGTTATATGTACTTGCGGGTTTTTTTTATTGTAACCAATTTCATCAATTGAAAAAAAAAATAATAATAAAACACATTTTTAATTACCACATTATTTGCAATATTATCAGTGATAAGGTCATTATCGCAAAGTGATAGAATTTATAAATACATTAATGAATTCCACTATGTCATATTCATTATATCGCCATTTTTTTTTTTTTTTACAAAAATACACTTGAAAAAATTCAAATTTTAGAGATTAAGGAGCTGTATACCATCTGGTCTCCTTCCTCCATCAACGAAATCATATGTTAGATGAATTAAGCATAATAAATATAAAATTATAAATAAAATAACATATTATTTTATATAGTTATTAAAAACATTTATTAGATAAATTGATAAAAATAAAAAGGTATAGAATATACGATTTTCATTGTTTTATATATGCATGACAACATAAAGTTACTATGAATTTTTCTAAATACTCGAAAATTTGCATATTTTTCTAAATACATATTGCTACTACTCAAAATTAATCTCTTATTATGAGATCATCAAAAAGCATTGCAATTTTTTTTTTGGGAAATAAAAAAATTAATACATTAATTTGTCTACCATAGCTTATTGTTTACTTTTAATTTTTTTCCTCTATTTTCTTGCTATGTAAATTAATTAAATATTAAAGAAAAATAAGACGATGATAGTGAAAATAAAGAAATATAAAATAAATTAATACATAATTTTATCTTTTCCATTCTTTTTTGGTTTAAGTAAAAAATAATTATAGTAAAATATTTATAAATTAATCTCGTTAAAACACATAAATTTTATTAATTATTAAATATATTAATTAATTAAGTATTAATTTAATTTATTAATTTAAATTATAATCATATAAAATTATTATGTAATATAAATTATTATTTTATCGAATATTATTTTATAAAAATAAGCCAATATTAATTTAAAAAATAAAGGCACCCTTCTTTATTGTGTGTCTTCGTATTTGGGTTGAGGGGGGCTGCTCTGTAAAAATATACAGCAGCTCCTCATGTGCCCCATTTTACCTATTTAAAAAATTTTATAAAATTTTTAAAAAATTATATTTTGATAATTTTTTATTTAATGAATCTATTGATGTATTTTTTATGTCCTGTCCAAATGATTTTTGTTTAGTATAAAAAATATATCAATAGATTCATTAAATAAAAACTATTAAAATATAATTTTTTAAAAATTTTATAAAATTTTTTAAATAGATAAAATATGACACATGAGAAACTGCTGTGTATTTTTATAGTGCAGCTCTCCTCAACCCTTCGTACTTGATCATTATATGAATTTTTTGATTCCATTCCCAACTTTCCTGGTGGTCCCCAAATAATTAATTCTTTTTGCAAATTTCTCCCCTTATCCTATTCATTCCTCTTTCAAATCATTGAAAATTCCTTCCAATAACTACCCACCCTCGCTTTCTTACTTCCTCTTCCTAGTATCCAAAGAATAATTAATTGATTTTTCTAACAAATATTCTTACAATTAAAATTTTAAATAATATTAAATAAATAAATTTAAAAATAAAATAAATATTATTATTTATTATTTAAAATAATAATGATTGTAATTAAATATAAATATATTATATCTCTTATATTTTTTATTCAATTTATTTTATTTTATTTTGCTAACATAATTATTTTATAATTATATTTTATCTTAAATAACTATTTTTAATAAATATTATTAGGAATCGTTAGAAAAATTGATAAGTAATATAAGAGATGAGCATTGTTATTATTATTTTTTATAATTCAAAATAATATTAATTGTGAATTTTTTACAATAGAAATTATCATTTTAATTAATAAAATTTATTAAATTAATATACATACTCGCTGCCCTGATAAATAGAGAACTCAAATTTAAAACTATCACCCTTCATATTATAGAAAGAATTGAAAAGACCGACTTTTATTTATTATTATCATCCAATATTTTCAATTAGCGAAGGAGATTTTATTAAATTTAAATCATATTATATTTTATCAAGTGAAATTAACAATACTTATGATTCCAAATTTCCAATTCCACGTAAGAAATTTATTTTAAAAAACTGTGAAATCTAAAGATTATGTTATTAAAAAAATAGGCTTTCCTATTCACAACAAAGAATAATTTTAAACTAATTAATTCATTTGTTGGCATAAAAACTCTTTTCAGTCTATTGAGAGAGCACATTATATATTTTATTAATAAAATTTAAAAATCATTATTTTCTGAGATTAATTAACTACGAAATTTTTTTTTTTTTAATGCGAAAACGAGATATTAGAAAGAGATATCTTTAATATCAAATAGAGACTATAATTTTGTTAAATCTGTCGAATATTTGAATTATTCTAATTTTGTATAAATTTTAATATTAACTTGAGTCATATTTGAATAAGATAAAAATAATAGTATAATCTATAAATTTGATTATATATATTTTTAGTTTTTATTATTGTATTTATATTTAATTTATATATTTTTTAATTTATAAGTATTTTTTATATAAAATATAAATTATATTATATGAATATATACATATAATAAAATAATATAAAAGTATTTTTTAAAAAGAAAATAATTAAAAATATTATAAACAAATATTAACTCTCTTTCTCTCTCCACAGAAACGAAGCAAATAATAGAATAAATATTTTAATTTTTAAACTAATTAAATTTAAATCTTATATGTAACATTCGTCTCAAATCCAATTTATTGGGCTTAAGAAAACAGATAAAATAAACGAGAAGAAGAAGGACACGTGTAAAAAACGGTAGGACAAGTGTGACTTGATGCCGTATGAAAGTAGTTGGGTTACTTGAATAACCTCAATTATTCGAATCTAGATTTGGGACCCACCATATTATCATAGAGCTCCAGGACCGAAACCCACGTGTCTCACATATTGCCGTGTTTAACTGACTTGAATGAATTAAACAAAAGAAAGAAGCTGCATTCCAGCTATAAAGTGCATGCGTGAACGCTTTGCATTTGTACACGTGGTGCTACTGGTACGCAATTTGGTGACACATTTCTCCGAGGAATTGTCCAAAAATTAACTTCTAAGAAATCAAATTAGGTAAGATGAAAAAGCAAAAGTGTTTTTGGTCTCCAATTTCAATCATCACTTAAGGAAGAGGCATGATGGGTTTTGCTCTTTAGTCAGTCTAACAATGTGTGTTTGTTTTAAGTAATCGAGTTTTAGGTTAAAGTCAAATAATGAATCTTGAGATTATAAATTAGATTTTTAATAAATTATAAATAACAGCTTATTTTTTAAATAACTAATTTTGTATAAACTTTATTATTTAACTCTAACACTCTAATTTCATATATAAAAATAAATATTATGCATTTGTCATATAATGTAATAAAAATAATACTAAAAAATAGATAAATATTCATATATTTTTGTATAAATCAAGATTATAATTAAATATCAAACTTTCTTTTACTAATTATATATTATTGTTGTTCAAATCATACCATCTGCAGAGAGCAGGCATTGAAGGGGCCTATAGTCTCCAACTTCGGCGGTATTTGAGTATTGAACAATAAAATACTTGTTGGACACAGTGAGACTCTCTGTAGTCAGGCTTTTCATCACTGTACAATTTTTTCGTTTCTTGAACAATTCATTGCTACATTTGGTGGTTAACGTAATCTATATCTTGTGCAAAGAGCACGGTGAGTCACACCCAAGGTGACTATTATATCTTATATATACTTGCAATTTTACCCTTTTCTCTCTGTTACCTTACTTTTGTTTTTATTTTCTATACAGGGATTTGAACAATACTTGTTGGGATGACTTTTCTTTATTTTATACTCATTTATTAAGATAATCTTTTTGATTGATTTGTATGTGGAATATAATTAAATTCAAATCAATCCCCTAATAAGAAAAAAACAACTTTCATCATAAAAAGGGATACCTATTACTATAAAGTCATATCATTGAACTTAAAGAACGTCAAGACAACTTGTCAAAGAATGACAACCACAATTTTCAGTGACATATATTATTACTAATTAATAGTGCATCTGTGTCTTTTAAAAATTACAAACTTTTATTTAAACATGTGCATTGCATGTGATTTGTAATTTTTATTACCAAGTCAATTATTACTATAAAATATATTTTTTATAATTTATTTAAAATAAAAATTAGAATTAATTATTATTTTTTCATGTAAAATAATCCAATACATTAAATTTATTTTAGCATTTCAAAAATATACTAATTACTTACTGATAAATATTTTTTTATTTTAATACACCATTTCGTCTAATTTTATTATTAGTTAACTCTAAAATAATTAATAAATATAAAAATACCCTTATTATATATAGAGAGAGAGTAAAAATGTGCATTTAATGTTCTCTCTATGTAGAAGTATCTTTTATTTTAATTAAATAAATGCATGTCATTCTTATTGGTAATCAATTTAAAAAAATATATATTTAAAAATGGTTATATTTCTTTTAAATTTATAATTTCATAATTAACATTTAGATCATAAAAAAGTTATATAATTATATATTTATAGTATATAAGTTCTACTAGAACCTTAAAAGTAATAGTTGTGTAAATATAAATAATTATATGGGCAAATTATAATTTAGTCCCTAAATTTTGATCTGAAAAATAAAGTGTTCCCTATATTATGTGAAATACATGATTTAGTCCCTTCATTTTCATTCCGTAAAACTATTTAATCATTTTGTTCATTTTTTTACTTTTTCAGTTAAAAATAAATTAAAAATAAAAATAAAATAAAATTATATCTTAAAATACCTTTACACCTCCTCTACCTTACTTCTTATCCTCAACAATCTCTTTGTACCTTTATTAATACTCTTCTTAATTTCTTCATCTTTTCATTATTGTTCTCCCTTATCCCTCTCTTTCTCATTCCCTTTCTTTTTTTCTTTCTCTGTCATCTTCCCTCTCTCCTTCTCTTCATCATCTCCATCTTCTTCTTTGACAGTGAATATTTCAGGGCGATTTTAAAATTTGGCGGTGGTAGTGGTGGCTTTTTGTAGCTTTTGATTTTTTATTGTTGAATTATTGGATTATTGGTTTGTTTGTTGGATAATTAGATTGTTGGTTTGTTTGTTTGATTATTGGAGTTAATTATTAAATTATTTTGAATAAATTATTGGAGTATAATTTTCCTTTAGTATTATATTTTCTTAGTTTTCATTAGTCTAATAGAAGCTTTAATTTTTTTCACTTGTTAAATTACAATTATAAAATAAAAGAAAATTAAAAATTTTTAAAGGAAAATTATTAATTTGAATAGTGACAGATGATAGAAAATTTAATAGTGAATAAGAAATATTTTAGTCATTTCACTTAAGATTTAACGGAAAAAATAAAAAAAATGAACGGAATAACTAAATAATTTTACGGAATGAAAATTCAGAAACTAAATAATATATTTTACATAATAAAAGAATCACTTCATTTTTTTAGATTAAAATTCATGAATTAAATTATAATTTATCCATATTATATTAAATTAGAATTGGACCGCGTGCTCTAGTACCGACAATAATTACATAAATATAATCAATAAATTGGATTTTTTTTTTAAATATTGGAGGAGAAATTTAAAACTTAAGTTTACTGCCCATATTTTAAATATATTTAACATTAAACTATATTGAGTGTGTTATTAATCGGATTGATTAAATTTTTAGATATTTAAAATGCAATAAATTCAAAATGTAAATTATTTTCTTTTAATAAAAAATAAATATTTATTAAATTTATGAGATTTGATATAATTAATAACTGCATTCATATGCTTTTGAAAAATGCATTAAAATATTGATGTGAATTAAGCAATTTCCATTAATTAAATATGCAAAAGACAAATTTATCCTTTTCTTCTTCCACCATCCTTCTCTGCTCTCGTTTCCTCTATCTTTGATTTGAGAGTAATTTATACTTTTTGTCTCGTGAATTTGAATTGAGTGAATGAGAGAATGGTAAATTGATTAAAATTATAAGAATATTTTATGGCATTAGGGATACACTTATTAATTAGGTCATATATTCATATTTAGAATTAAATAGTAATTTGTGATTTAATAAAAAGGGAAAAAGTGAAAAATAAAAAATAAAGAAAATCAGAGGAAAAGAGTTTCCGGGCGTTTTGGTAATGGTGGGAGCTTTATCATTTTTCTTGCATTAGGCCTAATACCCAGAGGCCCACAACAAATTGATTTCATCCTCATTTTTAAGGGTTGGTTTGGGACTGCTACATAGGCCTGTTTCAAAATATCTTTTAAAGTTCTATTAGGTCATCATTTTATTTTTTTATGACTAGTTTTTTTTTTTTTCCAAATCAGTTTAAAGACACCCAACCCTACTCAATGACGATTTGTTCTATCCATAAACCATCATCAATAATTTGCAACTCTTTTCATTTTATAATAAACGTAGGATTATTAAAATAAAATTTAATCTATTTTAACCTTTCTAATTTATTTATTATTTTAATATCTCATCACCATCCTAATTCTCAAATTCTATATCTTTTAATTAATTTTTATATTTTTCAATATATTTTTTAATTATAATATTAAAATAAAATATAATTTGAATTAATAAATAAAATAATTAAATTAAGACATAAAAAAATTAATACATTTATTATTAGATTAAGGGAGTATTTCTTTAACATTGGTCCAGATTTTTGAGATATAATGCAAGGGTCTTAATTAAACCCAGCAAGTGGGTTATGACTTTTTCAATTCCCTCTCAATACATAAATTAGCAACTCAGATAATTACCAAGTGGACATGTCCCAGTCCAAAGGGTAGACTACCCGCACAAGCCCGAAGGCCAGCTGAAAAATGGGAAGGTTTGAACAGAAAAATAATAATAATAGGGTTGCTTTAAAGAAAGAAGTCCATTTTTTAAAGGGCTCTTTATAAAAATACCAAAAAAGTAAGTGAAAGAAATTTATATAAATATACATTTTCTCATTAAATAATTTTAAAATTACGATAACCAAAGTTTCAAATTTAAAATCAAGACACATACAAAAAAAAAAAAAAAAAAGCCATCATAATATCCAAAAAATATCACAACTGCAGTATTTACAAGTGCAAAATTTTATTATTCTCTACGCCAAATACAACACAACTATTAACTTTCATTAACCAATTAAAAGCATCACTTAACTTTTTTTTTTCTTAATTCAATAACTGAGTTTATATTTTGAAGCCATCATATTTAGTATAAACTAACTCAGAAAATTAAGCAATACTTAAAAAAAAGCGCATAAAAATTAAAAATAACTCAGAAGAATTAAAAATGATAATCCACAACACCAAAAGCAACAAAAAAAAAATACCAATAAATTAAAAAATATAATAAAAAATATTTTTAAACCCAAAAAATTAATAAATATTTTCTGAAATATATATCAGAAAAATAAAAAGATATATGAAAAATTAACACCAAAATCAACTAATAAAGAAATATATCAAAAATTAACTAAATATGTATTAGAAAAATAAAAAAATATACCAAAAATTAACATCAAAATTAACTAAATATATATCAAAAAATAAAAAAATATACTAAAAATTAATACTAAAATCAACCAAATAAACACAAAAATCAACTAAATATATATCAGAAAAATAAAAAGATATGACAAAGATTAACACTAAAATCAATTCAATATATTCTAGAAAAATAAAAAAAATATATACCAAAAATTAACACACGCTAAAAAATAAAGATTGAGAATAAATATTGAACTACGATGATGCATGTTAAAATGGACTTTCTAGTGTTGGATTTGAATGTTTATATTTACGAAATTGAAAATTAACAAATCTTTTTGCTGTTAAAAAAATAATCGAAGAAGAAAAAAGCTAAATATTGGATATTTTAATGGGAAAAAAAAACTGAACCAAGAGATCTAGAATATGAAGATTGAGAGTAAAGGAAAGAATTAAGGATGATTCCATTATCAGTATTTGGATTTACATGGAATTTAGATTATAGAGATGATGAAATAGGAGAAAAAGAGTAGGAGAAACCAGATAAAATAAAATAAAATAGAAGAAAATAGACTAATAATTTGATAGTCGCATAGGAAACGAGAAAAAAAATGGTAAATATGAAATAAATAAAAAAGTAAAATATAGTATTTTGAAAAAATAAAAAGTGTGACTGTAAATATGAAAATGAAACAAAAAAAATCATATAGAACTCAACTTCCTCTTTTTTAAATGGAACGAACCTTGATTTTGTTGTTAAAAGGCCCAATATCGGCTTGACATTACCCAAGTTATTATATGATTAAATTACATCCATTATTTTTTAACTTATTTTTTAATTCATGATTATTTTTAAATTTTGATTTATTACGTAAAAATTTTCAAATTTTTATTTAATTGTAATAATTATCCTTCACTT
Source organism: Aleurites moluccanus (assembly GCA_948193065.1). NCBI lineage: Eukaryota > Viridiplantae > Streptophyta > Magnoliopsida > Malpighiales > Euphorbiaceae > Aleurites > Aleurites moluccanus. Next base: position 7,472 of record CANXYC010786166.1, on the reverse strand, counting down.
CAATGAAAGTCTGACGTGACAATCTATTAGTAATTTTTAACATTATTTCATGCTTTTTTAGGCGCTAGATCAGAGACTTTCACTCACCTCTACCAAGCCTCTCACACACTCACCTTTTTCTTCTTTTTCTTAGTCTTTTTCTTTATTGTCCATCCTTTTCTCGCTTACCAAATAAAACCTTCTCGTCTGCCAAATAAAATACAAGTAAAAATCAAATTTCATATGTATCATTAAACTTAATTAAAACTCAAAACTAATGCAAATTCAAATTTCTCTATTTCTTACACTCTCTGCATTTGAAATAAGTTGAACTCAAAATTAACACTTAAAGAACACATGATCCTCACTAAAGCTTCTTCAAACCTTTCTAAATCTACTGTCACATTTGAAAGCCAATTTTGTGGCAGTGTCGAAGCGAGAGAAGAGAGTTGGTATCATAGGGAGAAGATGTAATTGAGAGAGAGAGATAATGAGGGAAGAATCCGGTGATGGGGCCAGCGAGAGCAAAGATGGTTCTTAAAGCTGACGACAACTGCGTGACAAATATGCTGTTGTGTGACTAAGTGAAGAACGATGAGCTCGTAAGTTGGATTGTTAGTGGCGAGGAAACATTGGGGGAGAAAATATGGATTCAAATCCATGACAGGGTAGAATTGTCTACTCTTAGGGTTTGCGAATATAATTACAGGATTTCCAATGAAGAAATTTAACAATGGATTTGACAGAATTCAAAACAAATATTAATAACCAAGAGAAATGCAGAAAAATGAAGTGAATTTCAAACGACGATTTTTATTTTTTGCTTTTGTGGGTTTAGTTAGGGCAGCTTAATACTGTGTTGTGGAAGAAGACTGGTGCTGTCGTTTTAGGTGTGGATGAAACCAAAGTGCTATTCACTGTCAATTCATCTAAAGGAGACTTTGTTCGAAATTTTTTGCCAATAACTATATGGTCAATTTCTTTATTTTCATTTTTTTGATTAATTTTTGTAATAATATAATAAAGAAATTAAAATTCAGAATGATAAATAATGAAAAATAATTTGGTTTTGATTGGTGATTTGATATATTCAAGTAATTTACTGGCAGGTGGAGAATCTTGGAAAAAAAATTATGTTTACTGAGTTTGTTGTGTTTGATGAAGAACCTTGAAAAAAAATTTGTTTGGTTTGAAACTTTGAATGGATATCTGTATGCAAATTTGGTTTGATCAATTTAAGATTTGGTGGAGGTGAGGAAGATTGTCTTTATGGGATTAATGGTTTTGATTTTGATGAGAACAGTGATTTTGATGGGATTAAAGAAAAAGATAAGAAAAAAAATAAGCACTTAGAGATTTGATGAAGGTGAGTGGCATCTAAAAAAAATATAAAATAACGATTAAAAATTATTAATAAATTGCCACGTAAACTTTCGATAAAATGAAAGCTGAAAAATAAGTAAAAAGACAATTGTTACAATTAAATAAAAATATAAAAATTTTTATACAATAAATTAAAATTTAAAAACAGTTATAAATTGAAAGATAAGTTTAAAAATAAAAAAATGTAATTTAACCGTTATTATATAATATAATATTTATATTTATTATTTTAAATATTGATAAAATTAAATATCTCAATACATAAAATAATTCTGAATATAAAATAAATTAACTAACATTATATAAGTATTATAAATAGATTACACTTTATTTTTAATATAATCTATAATTATTATTTTTATATTTACTTAACGGAAAAATTAAATTTGGGCGGTTTTATGCGTGTCTTTGTCATCTAAATAAAAATTTACGAGGACGTTGTTTATATGACTAGGCTGAATAATCTTGCCAGGCCAAACGGAGCTTTATCAAACTCACCCCTGTTATTAGGGTAGCATCGTTTCTATTTGATTCTATTTGATTGTACATGATTGAATTGAAATCTTGTAATTAAATTAAATTAATATTTTGAGTTTGAATTTTTTTTAATTTAAATTAAATTATTATTATAATTAAATTATTAATTTTAATTTAATTTTATTTAATTTAAATATTTTTTATTTATCAATTTTAAATTAAAATTTTTTTTATAAATCATCATTATTTTATTATAAATTTAAAAAAATATCAATAAAATATTAATAATAAAAAATTTTAAAAATAATTCAATATTATATAATTTAAAACTTATCTATTTTATTAATTAAGACACTCAAAATTTATATTTTTTTTAAATTAAATTTTTTTTATTTATTTTTAATTAATTTTTATGGATAATTTTTATAAAATTTTAAATTAATATTAAATTAAAAAATATGTAGTTATATATAAAATAAAATAAAATAAAATATATTTAATTATAAAAAATAATATATATATATATTTAATTTTGATTTAAAATTAAAAAAAAAATATTTAAATTATAAATTAAATTAAATTAAATAAATTATAAAATTAAGATTAGTTTGATTTGGTGCCTTTGATATGGCTTTGACCTCTGCTTGTTATCAAGAAGTCTAGTCATGTTCGGCTCATGGACGTGTCTATTGCCAGGTAGCTCATCATATTAGGCTTAAATGTACATGCATAGTACTCTTTATTTAGTTAGTTATTAAACTCTATATTTTTTTCAGAATATATTAAGCTGTTAGACCATTCCAAATAATACTCTTTAACTCTCAATTTTAATTTATTTCAAAAATTATGTATATTTCAATAATATTCTTTATTTTATTCTCTATTTCATTATTTAATTAATAAAACTATAAAATTTTTATTATATAAAAAAATATAAAAAGAGAGAATGAGGGAGAAATAATTAAAAAATAAATAAATAAGGAAATAGGGAATCAATATCCCTTCTCACATTTGAAAGAGAGAAAAAAATATTTTCTAAAATATTTTAGAGAATGAACCAAATAAAAAATTATGCAGAATGAGTATTTTTAAAATCTTACTCTCTATTTTAGCTAATGTGCCAAAATAGAAAGCCCTTATCCTATCTTTGCTAAACCTATTATTAATTTATTATTATAACAAGCAAGTTAATTAGAAAAAAAAATTAAGGATTTGTTCCCTAAAAAGACTAGACAAGATACCAGATTGATAGGGAATGCAATTTATTTATTTTTTAATTCAAAACTATTGGTTAATTAATTCCTCACAAAATAGAAATTTCAAATATAATATTTTTTTTTTGTTGTTATCATATTAATAATTTAATAGTTGTATGATTCAAATTTTATTTTATTTTTAATCATGTTGAAAATAAAAATAAAAACATCATCTGTATCATATTGGTAAGTAGCTGATTCTTGCGCCCCAACTCTAAGTGTTTTCTTTTTTTATTAATTAATTAATTTATATATTTGGATAGCATAATTCAGTATTTGGATAGCATAATTCAGATCAATGGCCTCACTCAATTCTGGTATCCATATAATTTGTCTTAATTTTCCTCTTTAATAAAGTTAATTTCACTTTAGAAAAGAGAAAAAAAAAAAAAAGTGAAGAGCCTTTTATAGGCTAAATGTTATCCTTTTAATTATAATTGTAGGTAGTACCACGAAAAACATCTTTCTTACAATATATATATATATTAACTTAACCCTATTAAAATATTAAATTTTATTTATTAATAAATCAAATTCAACTAATTATTTGAGTTAGATTAACACGATCATTAATTTGCAAGCTGAATTTTCGAAAGAGTTGGAAATGGAGACTGCAAGCATTATAACTATTTCACTTGGATTTTAGCAAAACCGTCGAAGAAAATATATTCCTAAAATAACATTGATTTGATGCAGAAAAGAATCAAGGCATCTCTATAACAGTTGTGGAAAAAATATTTTATAGGAATATTGCCTAAATATAAACACAGCTAACAATCCCTTTTTCAACACAAAACGGCATCATCTTATCACTCTGTTAAGGGTAGAGTACCGGAATTAGATTTTCCATCTTCAAGTGCGGATCTAATAAATTGAATAGCTCGAAAACTGTGGGCATCTAAAAAGAGACAGCTAGCTTTTCAACAATCTATGCACCGCCACCCTACCACCAGTTACCTCCATCACACACTGACACTCTGCATCGAACTAGTCATTTTAATTGCAAAATTATTTTCCTATAAATTATTAAATCTTAAATTGCTTTCAATTTCCAATTATTGAAGGCAATTTTACCAGGCGAATATGCATTGGCATCATAACTTGGCCTAGGAGCACAACTGCTGTCGGGTGCAAGTAGAGACGGATTCTAAGATGGTAGTGAAACAAGTTCTGGCCATTGAGTCAGCCCCTGTATTGTTCCAATATGTTAAGAAGATGTTGAGCATGAAGTGGAAAGTTTCTTTGGAACACATTTTCTGAAAGGGCGAACAACTGTGCAGATTATTTGGCCAAGCAAGCACTGCATAGTCCCCTGGGAACTTCAAACTTAAATGGCCCTGTGAATGATTTAGCCAAGTTTATGGTTGATGATGTTCGTGATCTTGGCGTCAATTTAGCTACTGCTGAGTAGCTTTTGTGTTTTGTTTTTTTTATTCACCAAAAAAAAATAAAAATTATAGGCATCCGAAATATTCATCTCCATTTTCAAGAATTTAGAACGCTTGTAATTAACTTCATACTTCAGAAAATTTTAACTGATTTTTGATTGAAATTACTATGAGATTAATGATGTTCATGGTTCACTAATCACCTACTAAAAACAAACAAAACAAATACTAATACAATAATTAATTAAGTGACTATGAACAAGAATTCTAATCTATATATTCACACAATATTACTAATAATTCAAATCAGAAGCTCTGCTCAGAGAACATCTTCTTCTTCTTCTTTTGTTTGTGGATTATTCTCTGTTTAGTATTGAACTAGCAAGGATTCCAATTAGAAGCGGCGAAAAATTGGGCATCAAGCTTGGTCCGACAAACCGGACACACAGAATGTTTGGAAAGCCAAGTGTCTACGCATTCCAGATGGAATCCATGATTGCAACCAGGAACAAGCCTCGCCGGTTGCTTGCTTTCGATCTCATCTAGACAAACCGCACACTCCGTCCCCATAACCAGCTCCTTTCCCGTCAATTTAGGCAATTTCTCGAGATCAGACGCGGATAATCCTTTCTCCACCGCAGGCTTAACGGCCGGCGGCGGGATTTCTGATTGGTTATTTGAAGCGTACCAAAGGAGACAAATATAGACGAGGAACACTGCGCTCATGCCAACGCAGGGTAAAAAAAGGGCCAAAAAGACAGAGAGAATCATGTTTTGGTTGGCGGCGGCGTTGGTGTTATTCACGGGGGTTGGTAGCGGGGAGGGAGAAAGAAGTAGTGGAGGTGGTGAGTGGAGCATACCATCGCGCATTATCGGGGGAAAAATGAGGAAAATTAATGGAGGAAGATGGGGGTTTTCAGATAATATAGTGATTATTGTTGTGACGTGGATTTTGGGGTTTCGGTGAAATTAGGGGGAGTAGGAAAAAATAGAGAAAACTCTTATTTTACAAAGTGGGTGCTCTTGCCGTTTCTGGACTTTGGTAGACGACACGTTTCGTGGCAAGGAAGGAAAGGAAGCAAGTATCTTTAAAACGGCACTGGCACGACGATAGTGAATATCACCAGTCTAGGTGTAAAATCCTAATTACAGCTGGACTTCTTTTCTTTTAGAAATTTAGCTTTTGGCACAATAGGGTTTGGATATATACTACCCGTAGAATTTTTTTTTTTTAATTTTAATTTAACACACTTGTTAAGATGACTTAACTGCCTAATTAAAGAGAGGTCGAGTATTACTTTGTGTATGCAGTTGAATTATTTTGTCTCATATTTTTTATTTTTTTTATCAAATTATTTATACAAAATATTAATTATTAAAATATTTTAAAAAAATAAATAATTTATTATATAAAAATATAAAATAGAAAATAAGATATATAAAGAAATAAAGAATTCAAACTATTGTGGGTACTTATAATTATTAACAAAAAAGAAAAAATTTAAAGGAGTTTTCTGACTTTGAATATTGTTACAGGGGCAGAATATATCATCATTATCATGGATTTTTACTAAAATTATTGGTAATTGATTAACAATTTAGTGAAATTACCATTAATTTAATACATAAATATTTTAAATTTATTCTCTTCAAAGATTCACATTTCAAATTTTTATTTTTTTTAATAAAATGAGAATGTTATTATAAAAATTATATTAAGAATTAAAAGTATTTTATGCATACGAGACAATATGATATAATAATATCTATATTAATGATAAATGAAATTTAAACTCTCAACTTTTAACTTTCAAGTTGGTTATTAGAATTAATCTATTATTAAATAATTATGTTTCATATTTATATGTTGATTAAATAATAGTTCAACTTAATTAATAAGATGTGGTTTAAGTGATAAGATATATTTATATTTCATAATAAAGTTTTATAATTAATCGGTGAAAAATATTATCACGACTCGATCCCAATTGGGCACGTGACCGACACTAGGAAACGGAAAAGCATAAGATTTTCGGAACCCGTAGTAAGCCCGACTTATCACTGAATAATAAAACCTGTAATATGACAGCTATAACTCTCACCAATAAGAACTATAAGTCCACATATTCAACATAATCCTCATAATTTAACATCAATTAAGTTTTGCTTAACAAAATAACCATAAACCTGACATTAAAAATAATAATGCGGAGCTCTAAAGATTTAATACAGTGAATACAAAATAATGACATAGTAAATTAAATAATTTTACTGCCTGAGAATTAAGAGACATGAATATTCCATTTAAAATTTAAATCTCTTTAAACTCGATCCAGAATCTGAAAAAATATTTGAACAAGGGTGAGCGTTCGACTTAATAAGCTGATATAAATTAATTTAACATGCATGTCATTTATTTAATCTACATGAAATGCCACATTATACATAATCATCCATAAACATACATAACATACATGATGAAAAATGTCCGTGGAATCCAACCTCATTTATATTTTTGTTTATCGTAAATGGGGAGCCGACCTCCTCCCTTGGCTTTCTTAAATTCCAACTATGGGGCCACGGTGAGATCAACTCAAACCAGGCATCCCTATACTGTCTTATTCATATCCAGGGGCCACGGTGAGATCAACTCGAACTAGGCAATCCCTGTAATAATATCATCATCATATCATATCATGTTAGGTCACGTTACATCGTTGATGTTTTATGTGTTAGTGGTGGATTCCACATCACCCTATTTTCCATCGTAAACATATACATACAATGTCACTCATTATCATCATCAATATCATATAATATGACATAAACATACATCATACTACTAAATCTAATGCAATAATGATAGTTATATACATATATTTCATCCATCAATGCATTCATCAATACTTGCATGCAGAGTTAAATTAAATATATCAACTTACAACTTGATGACCATTAACCAGCTAGCTCTTTTCGGAGCGCCTGAAAT
>CANXYC010786098.1:0-15842 GCA_948193065.1 Aleurites moluccanus | reverse complement strand
TTTGTTAAAACTTATATTATAGTTCAACATATCTTAAAGTTATATACAACTATTTACATAAATAATATTCTAAACCAGTTTATCATGGAGCATTCTAGATAGACAAAATATGAGGCAATATTGTTGGTTCCAAGCTTGGATAAAGATGATAAGTTGGAACCTTCACAATCTACAGCAATCCTGAAAACATTAAACCACAAAAGAGTGAGTTCGTTAACTCAGTGAGTAATATATATATTACCTTACTTGTGAGGCTAGATAAAGAATCGACTCACAAGAAAGGTAATGGCATCAATAAAATATACAATAACAAATATGGCCAGTAGTAAGGTAAAAATTCATATGAAAGATATAATTTAACAATTCGTTCATGGGTAAGGGTCAATTGGCAATCTGGTTCAATTATCAAGTTTCATCAAAATGGCATTTAAGATACACATTGTATCATATTATCATTATAAATGACAGAATCATCATTTAATCATTTAAGCAGAGGCTACAATCTGGTAGCATGCTTTTTTTTTCATATGGTTGATTAGACCACATGGCTAGAACCACAATTCCCGCTTCTAGCTAGGATCATTAAACCATTGTGCACAATGTCATTAAAACTTCTATCATTTCATGAATTCCATGTAAAGTGCTTAATCATTAAATATCATAGAATAAACTTAAGCACCTTTCAAGGGTTAATAGAAAACAAAATTAATGGACTTTGGTCATAAGGTGTATTGGATGTCATAATGAAAGGAATATTTTTAAGGTTTTAAGCATACCAATAAGATTCCATAACCTCATTGATGAATTCAATGATCATTTAGGGGTAACAAATATGAAGACATGATATATAGGTTATTTGACCATCTTGGCAATTTTGCATGGAATTTAGGGATTCATTAATCAAGTTGACCAATCATAGAATATCAAGTAATGGAATCATTTGGAACTATGAATGACATGAAAATAATCATGAAATCTCAAAGAATGCTTTGGCCAACAATGGGATATTTCAAGGAAATTTTAATAATTCAATTTGGGAACAAATTTAAGTAAAGTAATGTATACATTACTCACATCTATAAGCAAACTTCCAAAACCAATCTTCCTTCTCTACTCAACAAAGACAATAGAGGTGATCACAAACCACTTTATCATCCTCTTTAGATACTACACATACAATTAAATATAATTTAATATCAATTTGATAAGAACTTATATTAATTAAAACTCTAATTAATCAATTTTCTTAAAATTCCCAAATCTTAGGGTTAATTTCAACTTTCATCCTACTTGTAGCCTTGGTTCTCTCAATCATATATCCTTCTATACTTATCCAATTGCTTCAATTATTTTTCCTACTTAAACTAGACATCTCAAGCTCTAATATATCCAAAAAAACAGATTTTTATAAGCTCTATACAATTTATAGTGAAATTTCTAATTAAGTCCTGCATCCTGCAATCTACCCTACAATTTCTATGCGAGCAACTTCTACTTTTTCACTTGTAAATCCTTATGTAGTTATTCAAATTTTGTTCTGTTTTCACGAAACTTTAGCTAAGACATATAGGAATATTTTTCATTTTTGAGTTTTCCTTGAATCTGACTTTAAAGTTCTTATAATTATAAAATTCAGTAGGGTCTCTTAGCACAAACCCTAACCCAAGTTAGCTTTACTCAGTAATTTATATCTCTCAACACAGCAAGAATTTGATAAAATTTTCTTAAAGAAAAATAATCTAGACATGTAAATATACAACTTTCATATTTAAGAATATTCAAATTCTAACTTTAAAGGCACGAAAACTCTGCCCTAATATTCTGCCAATTCATAAGAAATTCTAAATTTTCAAGGATTTACTTCTAATCTTACTTTCTTTTACTAATTAAATCTCTAAATTAACATTAAAACTTATTGAATCATAACATGAAACAAGTTAAGGTTTTTACTTTTTGAAATCCTTTGAAAAAAAAAAATTTTACTATCTAAAATTTGATTAAAAAAAATGAGATTTGGAGATGGAGGTATAAAGATTGATGAAGATGGAGAGGTGATTTGAGTAAGTGAGGCGAAGCAAAATTTTGAAGAATTTTATGGTGAAATTTTCAGCCAAAGAAAGAGAAAGAAGAAAATGGTGATAATTTTTTTTTCTTTTATATTTATTTATAATAATTAATATCCAATAAGAATTTTAGACAGAAAATTTAAGAAAAATAAAAAGAAAAATAATCTAGTCTTGTTTATATCTTCATTCATTTAGTTGAAATAAAATAATTTAATTTTAGTAAAAATCCTTCCACTTGACTAGTCATCCTTGCTCCATTTATTTATTTTTTAATTATTAATTATTGGTCAAATTAATTTTAACCAGTTTCTCAAAATTTATAAAATTGTCATTTTCCTTTTCTTATTCTTCTATCTCTTTTACTTCTCTATTTAAGCATTTAAATTTTATAAATTTCACTCAATTCTATTTTTAACTCATCCATTATTCATCAACTTTTAGGTGTGTAAAGAAAAATTGAATAAAAAATTGCTTTAAAATTTATTAAAAATCATATACTGAAGGGTGTTCAAACATTAAGTTTTAAATTATTATTTTTAAGTCTTTTAATTTGTTTAATTAATCCGCACTCTTTCTAACTTTTTTTAATCTTCTAATTATTTTTTCCATGATGCTAAGTCACCTAACTCAGGTTATCCATAATTGATTCTAAATAATACACTTTCTATAATTTATAATAATTCGATTTTCGTTGATCATTTTCTTAAAACTATCATTAATCATCTTATGGTTTGATTTGGGTTATTGCACTTAACTTGTGTTACCGATTTAAAATTAAATTACGAATAGAAATGGCTCTTGTTCTACCTACTAAGAGCCACCAATATCACTGCTTATTCACCATTGTGAATTGTAGGAGGAATATTTTCACACATATAACTTTTTTTTTTTTTTTTCTTCAGAGAATGTGTTCTCTCTTTTTTTCCTTGTTGATTGAATTCTCTAGATGATAGGGATAAGATAATTTTCAATTAATAAGATGTTATCTTATCACCTTTTAAATTCTAATATTAAAATACTTATTATCTTAATATTATCTTTAATAAATAAATAAATTAATAATTAATTAATTATTTAATAGACTTGGATCCAAACACCCATCATGGACGTATCTATACCTAACCATTAATTCCAACAATTAATGCTAGGGAATAAAATTTTGTTAAAAAATCACGCTTAGGGAGTGGACCCGAAATAAATTTAATTAGGATGTATGTAATTATATTTTCAAAAAAAATATAAAAAATAGATAACAAAAGTGAAATTAATTTTTACAATATCAAAATTAACAGAAAAAATTAGACAAATTATTTTAATCGATTTAATAAAAAACAAAAAAAAAAATGAGCAATATAAAAAAAAATTAATGAATCAACAAAAAAAAAAAAATATGAACAATAAAAAAAAAACCTCAATGAATAAAAAGAAAAAGGAAGAACATGAACAACATAAAAAAAACTCAATGAACTAAAAAAAACATAAATAACATAAAAAAAAATTTCAATGAATAAAAAAAATGAATGACATAAAAAATAAATAAATAAAATTTCAATAGAATACTAGAATTTTTTTAAGACGAAACTTCAATACCTTATTAAAAAAAAAAAATCGACTAAAATGTTGAGGAGAAATGAAATATTTTTCAAAGATATTTTTTTATTCATATTATTATATAAAAATATATAAAAGTCTATTAGTTATAAAAGTTAATAATTTCCTAAATACATGTTTATTTTTATAAACTGTACAAAATTTGTAATTGAATATGTTTATTTTTCATAAATTTTTTTAAATTTGAATATCTCTTAATTTTTATAAAAATTTTAAAAAGTTATTACAGAACACTACTTATTTTTTTAAAATCTATCAATATTTTTAATTTTCTTTATCCAATACATCCCTTTTAATATAATTTATAATAAATAAATAAATATAATTTATAAAAAATAAGTAAATGATATCTGATTTTTTGTAAGGCTCAACATATCGTTTCATTTGTTGACATTCAACAGATGATATTTTCCTTCATGTGTTACAATACATCTTTTACATTTAAGTTATATAACTATTATTTGTATATTATGGTACAAAAAGTGAGATAAATAAATATGAAAAGAAAATGTGAATTACGTATCAGTGGAGTTGGTGGTGATTTAGGAAATTTCAATGACTTTTTTTGAATTATGTATTTAAAAATCACGCATCTTGAGTTGTTGCTTCCCAGTTCTCATCCTGCCATTATAAAGCGGTGTTTGTTCTCATCCTGCCGTAATAAAATGATATTTGTATATTTAATTATAAAATATAATTATTATTTAAAAATATACATATCAAAAATTAAAAAATTATTAAATATTTGAATAAATAATAATTACTTATTCTATTTTTTTAAATTGATAAAATTTAACAACAGGTAAAAATTGCGATTGTCGATTAAAATTTTTATCAACAAAAATAAATATTTTTATTCTAAATCGACAATTATCAATCACTTATCCAAACATCTCCTAAATATAAATTTCATATTAAAACTAGAGACATCCATTATATTTTATGTAGTATTTCTTTTTCGCAATAAATTACTCTAAATTTTTTCATTTATAGTAATTAGTATATCATTCCATCACAATCCTAATTTTAAATATGACTTATTGGGAACATATATCCAAATAAATTAAAATTTATAATAGACTATAAAAATTAATACATTATCTTAAAGTGAGGCATACATCTATTGTTATTAAAAATCTCTGGAGGAATGATATTGAACATCGGATTTTTTCAATTTTAATATATCAAATGAAAATTGCATCACTACTTTTAGTACTTCATGAAATTACAACTAACTATCTCACTTAATGTTAAAAACATATTTTATTTAAAGTACCTAAAGTAAAAATATATAAGAACATACACAATTTTTTATAAAAGAAATAGAGTTAATTATGATTTTTCTCTTCATTATATTAATTCTTCTTTATTTTTAAAAATATTTTTTTTTCTTAACAAATATTTCATTATATTATTAGGCCCTTAAATCTAATTTTTCTACTATTTTCCATCAGTCAATATTAAAATAATCAACAAAAATAATAAAAAAAAGAAATATTTTAATTTTTAATTAATTAAATTCTATTTTTGTTATAAAAAATTTATTTTCATATTTTTTTATGAATTTAAAAATAAATAAATAAATAATTAAAAAAAAAAAAAAGAATGAAATCCTGCATTCCCAGTTCTTAACATCTCTTTTCACCCACTCCAGCTCCATTTCTGACCTAGAAGAGCTGTCTCCGAAATCCTCTCCCTCCAATCCCAGTCTATATCAGGTGTAATTCACCTAGATGATCACAACGTCTCTCGTTTCCTAACTTCCACGAAAACTCCACGCCCCTACTCGCCTCTTATCTTTTATGACGCCAAGCAGCTCCATGACAAGTCCAAGCTTCACCTTCAAGACCTCCACCGCGAGTTCTCTCTCCTTGCCTCTTCCTTCATCGCCAAAAACCCCGATAAATCCTCCGCATCTCATGGTAAACTCTTCTTCTCTGACATCGAGTTTAAGGAAGCCCAGTTCTGCTTCTCTCTATTTGGCGTCAATTCTCTTATTCAAAGTACTACTGATCCTAATCTTAAGGCTGCTTTGAGTGTTTGTGAATCGGTGTTTGATGATGCTATAGATCGGCTAAATGACACAATTTCTTCCATGTTGGTTGGGGAAGATGATAAGATTTTAACTTCTTCTAAAATTAATCGCTACACAAACTGTAATAGAATTATATCTAATGGTCCTAAATTATAGTTATATAAATAGTTACATAAAATATATATTAAATTATAAAAAATAAATAAAAATTACGTAAATTAAATATAAATTATATAAACTACACATTATGCACCAAAAATACTAAAAGTCAAACATGACTTAATTACTATTAAAAGATTAAGTGGATCAAGCTAAATTATAATTACATAAAATATATATGATTACATAAAATACATATAAAATAAAAAATATAATATATAAAAAAATTATGTTTAAAATCACTAAGATATATTCAATTAAAACTTTTAAACACAATTATAGATTTTTTTTTTAAGTGAATGACATTTACAGAATTTATGAATTTTTAATTATTTTTATAGAATTTATAAATTTATGAATAATTTTTAATAGCTTTATTTTAAAAAAAAATTATAAACATTAATAGACTTTTATAGATATTGATATAATTTTATAGATATTGATAAACTATCAGATTTTTAATATTTATTTTATATAAATATAATAAATTTATATTTCTCATATAATAAAAATAAATATTTAAATAATAAATAATAATATGAACTCTCAATTAAATTATATTATTCAATTCAAATACTAAAATTAATTAAAATAATATTTTAAAAATGTAACATTCAAAATTATTTCTTTGTTTATCATTTCACAAATTCATAATAATTTTTAATTTAATTAATAAATTTATTTAATTAGGTTAGACCTTAAGTGTTCTAACCTGCTCATTTTGATAGGTACAGATAACTATTTATTCAACTAATATTGTTTGCCTGATTATATGCAAGTTTTTTTTTTTTTTTTTTTTTTTTTCAGAATGTTGCTTTTGAACTTGTAATGCCCGCTATCAATTATTCACAGCCATTACATTTTGTCCAGAAGATTCAGTAGTCTGAGTTTGAAAATACAACCCCCACTACTAAGGTTGTAGCGCTCGCTACATATAATTCACAGTTGCAAAATTTAAATCCAGAAGATCCAAAAGTTCAAGGATTTAAAGAGAAAAGCAGTAGAGCCCGCATCTGAAAGAGTTCAGAGACACATAAGCACTTTTAAAAACTTGGACAAATCTTTGCGCCCGCTACTAAGAGTATTCATTACCGCTGCAGTAGAAGTTGCAACAGTGAAGTTTTTAGTGCAAGATTGAGTCATGCCCGTTACTTATTTAGTAGCGTCCTCTATTTCTTATATAGTCGCTGCTACATCTGAAAAACTTGTTAGACCCCTTGGATTTGATATTGATTTTGATGATAACAAAATATATCAATGTGTTAATTATGCTAACAAATTTGTTTAAATTATTTATGATATGAGAAATCACGACCATTGTTAAAGCATATGTTTAACATATCAAATGAATCAATAAGTTTAATCAAACATTGCACCTTGTGTAGATTGATTAAGATAATGAACCTTATATGGATGGAAAGAGGAAGAAGTTATCTTTCCAATACAATAAGAATCAAGTCAAATGGAGATCTACAGTGAAAGATATTAAAGTTTTACCAAAATATTACTTAGATAAAAAAAAAAAAAAAACTGCAATGGTGCTCTGCTGTATCGTCAAGTTCAAACAATTGACAAAGCTTTCATAGATAAAATTAGTCTACAAAATTAATATCGAAAGAGATATATGTCTAGTTTTGAGAACAGAAATTGGATTAAGTATTGGACATTGGAAAATGAAGATATAAATTTTTGAATTATTTATGTTCAAACTGACAAATAAGGATAGAGCAAATGAAGCAACTTGAAAATATTTTTGGGATTTCTATAAGACAAATTTTGATATGATATTCTATATAATTTTATCCCTAGATGTCTATTTTCATATAAAAAAATAATCAAATAATTTTGACTTCTACATAATGATAAATTGAAGAATTAGTGAAGCACGCTCAACTGTTTTACGGATTGGAGTAAGAAAGTATTTAGAATAAGAAGATGGATTATTTTGGAGCTTACGTAAACTAAAAATCTATATAAGACATCTCAAAGTTTCTAAAAAAAAACAGAGAATGATTTTGAGTTACCTAACTCAATATATAAAGAAATGAAGTCGTCGCCGCTACTAGAAAATCGCGGCCACTACTAAGCAATCAGTAACTTAGGTTCAAGGCAAGGCACAAGTAGCGGCCACTAAAAAAGAAGTAGTAGCTGCTATGGTTGCAATTTTTTGAAATATACAGCAGTTAAAAACTATTCATACCATTCAAGTGGGTAACGACTAGTTTTGAGTTGGGGCTA
Source organism: Aleurites moluccanus (assembly GCA_948193065.1). NCBI lineage: Eukaryota > Viridiplantae > Streptophyta > Magnoliopsida > Malpighiales > Euphorbiaceae > Aleurites > Aleurites moluccanus. Next base: position 7,733 of record CANXYC010786098.1, on the reverse strand, counting down.
TAAATACAAGTTAATGGGATATTTCTAACAAGAAGAACAATATCTATTGAGCTCACATAAGTGCAAATCAAGTTTTTAACATCATTTTCTTTGTTAACTTATTCTTTTGTAAGATTCACAAAAGTGAATCACTTGGGAAGTTGGGTAGTTATTCTTATTCTCTTTCTAAACTTTTGTTTAGATTATTAAGAGAGATTAGAAAGAGCAAGTAAGTTATTTATGAGCTTAGCTTGTCAATCTTGGGATAGATTGTAAAAGGTTGTGTGTGAGCCTTAGCAAAATACAAATTTGGGAAGGGTTTAGTGTTAGCCTTTGAAAACACAATTTGAAAAGGTTTAAGTGTGAGCCAAAAAACTTTGATTTAATCTTACACTCGCAAAAGGATCAATTTGAAGTGAAATACTCAAGTGTGATCTTGAGGAGTGAATGTAGGTAAGGATTGGTCGAACCATTATAAATCTTTGTGTTTGATTCTCTCTTCCCTATTCTCATCATATATTATTGTTTTATGATTACTTTGCTCATTTATACATTCATAATCATTAGTTGTTGAATTAGTTTATTCTTTGAATAATTGCTTTCGCTATTTTATTCTGTGTTTACTTTTTATAATTATCATTCCAACCATTTCACCCCCCTCTTGGTTGCCAAATGGACTTTCAATTGATATCAGTGCATTTGCTCTTCACTTAGGATTTAACCATCCAATAGTCAGATCATATAACAACATAAAAGAGTTTTGCATGTAGAGTAGATAGACCACTATTTTTTGATGATATAAATTATAACATTTGGGCAAATAAAATGGAAGAATTTCTAGATGATTTATATGAGAATTTATGAGGAGTCATTGAAGATGGCTTACTCATTATAAAACCTAGGAATCTATGGCATGAGCATAATTTGCAACAATTTGCATTAAATATTAAGGAAATGCAAATACTTTGAAACTCATTAAATGAAAATGACTATGATAAAGTCTCTTCTTGTATTAGTGCTAATGAAATATGAAATTTATTTGATTCTACTTATAACATTAATAGCTCTTGTGAAGTTGATGAAGCTTTAAATACAAACACTCTTACTCATCAATAACAACAAGAAGATAATGAACAAGAGAAAATGATGCAACAATCAAGAAGATAAGGTTGCTAACTTGTACTTCATAGCCATTAATGAGGTCACTTCTTCTCATGAAGTAACATTAAATCTCTCAAACTCGATTGATGATGATTTTTCATATGATGAGTTATTAGATGCATTAGAAACCATGTAAGAGTTTGAGAAAATGAAAGAGAAAAATAAAATGTTCAAATATCAGATTGATTGATTGAAATATATAAATAAATATTTAAATAATGAACTTCTTTTATTAACTTTCATCAATGATGACATTGAAAAGGAAAACAAAAAACTATTGGTGAAATCTCAAGATTATGACCAAGTTTTGAAAGAGAATAAAATTCTTAAAAATGATTTAAATATTCTAAAATCGTCTCTTTCAAAACAAGAAAAAGAAAAAGAAAGTATGATTTTTAAAGCTTCATTCATCAAACATCATCTTTCTTGTAGTTCTCATGGTCATAAGGCTCATACTTGTAAAAATAGTCATGCCCCCAATAAAAAAAAAAAACATAAGTATAAGATTCATAGTCATAACCACAAATTTAATGGATATTGTTATTCATATAATAGTTATGAACATAAATACTATTTTTGCAAAATAAAAAGACATCATTCATATAAAAGTAGAAATAATATGATATTTTATAAATATTGTTCTTATTGTAATAAATATGGTCATATTAGTCATGCATGTGCCATTAAAAGGAAGCAACCAAAAACTAAGTTAGTTTAAGTTGTTAAAAGCATAAAGGATAACCCCCAAGGATCCAAAATAAAATAGATACCAAAGACTTCTTCTTATTTGCAGAAATTTGATGGTGATGAAGAAGTCATATTATTTGAAGTCCAAGGAAAAAGAAGCAAAATGATGTGCAATGGATGCCACAACTCAAAATAGGCTCATCTTCTTTAGGAGGATAAAGTTCATAGCTACAAGTGGTAATTTTAGATTTTAAATCTTTATTGAATGAATATGTGTTACCACTATGATAATACCTATTGATTTGAGTGAAAATTTATTTGAAAAAGTTAATGTACATTCACTTGAATATAGTATTGAGCATGTTGATTTATGATTTGAAATTATTTATGCTCATATTGATTGATTTAGGGGGAGCATAAGAAATATTTTTATAAATTTTGTCCCATGTTTTATGTTTATTGGATACTTATCCTCTATATTGTACACTTGCATGAATACTCTTATGTATATTTTTTATGAATTTTTTGTGGATGTCATGTTTGGAGAAAAGAATTAAATGTGTTTATTCTTTCATCTTCTCTTTTGCCCATGATTATTGTGTTTATATCTTATTTTGGGCTTGTTGGCTTACCAAAGGAGAATGTGCTTATTTGTTTGATTTTTATGTCTCTTTTTGGTGATTGAAATAGATTGCAAAATAATTTGATTATATTCCCAAATCTATTTTAATAGCATTCCTTGATTAAATGCATATCTTTTGAAATAGAAATTGAATGCAAAATATTTAGTAATTAGTTTTAGAATTAAATTTTTTGAATGCATGTTTAAAATGGTTTTCATAAAAATAAAAAATAAATTGGAATTATCTATACTTTTGCATTAATATATATTTGTGATAAAATCGTTTTGTGCAAATTTGCTCGATAATCTCTTGAACATATTTTGAATTATTATGGGGGAGAAATGCTTGGATTAAGGAGGAGAAATAATTTGAACCCCATTGTGTTTGAAATTGTGTGTAATGCTTTGAAACATAATTTTGTTACTTGAGATTTATGAGTAATTAATTTTGTATTCTTGATCATAGTGTTTACATGCTTATTGCTTAAAAAAAAATTTTAACTTTGATTATTCATTTTTTTGGTATCATTCTATTTTCCTCAAATTCTTTTTTCAAGGGGAGAGAAAAATCTTTTTGATGATATCAAAAAGGGGGAGAAGTTTGTTTCTATACAAGTGTTATTTGTATGGTTTTTCTTATTTCTTATACACTTGTACGTATGGTTTTGTTATCATAAGAAGAGGAAGATTGTTGGACCCTTTAGATTTGATATTAATTTTAATGATAAAAAAATATATCAATATGTTAATTATACTAACAAATTTGTTTAAATTATTTAAGACATGAGAAATTATGACCATTACCAAAGCATAAGTTTAACATATCAAATGAATCAATAAGTTCAATCAAACACTGCATCTTGTGTAGATTGATTCAAATAATGACCATATATGGATAGAAAGAGTAAGAAGTTATCTTTACAATGCGATAAGAATCAAGTCAAACAGAGATCTACAACAAAAGCTATTAAAGATTTACCAAAAGGTTGCTTAGATAAAAAAAAAAAAAAAAAAAAACCCTGCAATGGTGCTCTGCTGTATCGTGAAGTTCAAACAATTGACAAAGCTTTCACAGATAGAATTAGTCTATAAAATTAATATTTATGGAAAGATTTGTGTATCTAGTTTTGGGAAAAGAAATTGGATTAAGTATTGGACATTGGAAAATGAAGATATGAATTTTTGAATGATTTATACTCAAACTGACGAACTATGACAAAACAAATAAGGAAACTTGAAAATATTTTTGGGATTTATACAAGATGAATTTTGAGATGATATTTTGTATAATTTTATCTCTAGATGTCTATTTTCATATGGAAAAATAATCAAATGATTATGACTTCTATAAAATGAGAAATTGAAGAATTAGTGAATCATACTCAAAATGTCATGCGGATTGGAGCAAGAAAATATTCGAATTTTTTATAGCATGAAAATGGATTATTTTGGAGTTTATATAAACTACAAAGTTATATAAGACATATCAAAATTTCCAAACAAAACAGAGAATGATTTGGAGTTACCTAACTCAATATATGAAGAAATGAAATCGTCGGCATTACCAAAAAATTGCAGCCGGCACTAAGCAATCCAGTAGCTTAGGTTCAAGGCAAAGCACAAGTAGCGGCTGCTACAAAAGAAGTAGCAGTTGCTATAAAAAAAAGTAGCAGTCGTTACAGTCGTGATTTTCTAAAAAAATATAGTCATTAGAATACTATAATTCATACCATTCAAGTGGATAACAACTAGTTTTGAGTTGGGGTTATAAATACAAGTTCTTGGGATGTTTCTAACAAGAAGAACAACATCTATTGAGCTCACATAAGCACAAATTAAGTTTGGGAAGGGTTTAGTATCAGCCTTTGAAAACATAATTTGTAAATATTTGAGTGTGAGATAAAACACTTGGGTTTGATATTGTACTCGCAAAAGGATTGATTGGAAGTGAAATACTCAAGTGTGATCTTGTATAGTGGATGTAGGCAAGGATTGGTCAAACCACTATAAATCTTTATGTTTGATTCTCTCTTCCCTACTCTCATCATATATTAATGTTTTATGATTACTTTGCTCATTCATACATGTATAATAATTAGTTGTTGAATTGGTTTATTCTTTGAATAATTGCTTCTGCTATTTTATTTTGTGTTTAGTTTTTAAAATTATTATTCCAACCAATTCAACTCCCTCTTGGTTGCCAAGAGACTTTCAAAACTGACAAAAATAGTCATTGCAAGTATGAACTTTTACATTAGATACACATTTAATGCACCCAAACGGCTCTATACAGCTGAAGACTATTTATATGTGTTGGTATGAAGTTAATAAGGTTAGAACAACCATATATTATTGCATTAATTCATACCTTTGAACATTCAAGTATTTTTAAGCTTATATTTGAGTTTTCTATTGTAAAGAGAATTAATTGCTATTCTTCAAGGTTGTTGAAAGATAATTAATTTTTGAGAGTTAGGAAAAAGTGATTGGGTAATTTCTTTCTCATCTCTTATAATTTTTTAGGATTGTGTGTGAGCCTATTTGTAATACACATTATAAAGTTTAATGTGAGCAAAAATACTTTAAGATTGATCTTGAACCTATAAAAGGATTAAAATTAGTGAAATACTCAAGTGTGATTTTGAGGAGTGGACGTAGGCTTGTTTTGGCCGAACTATTATAAATTCCTTGTATGAATTTTCTCTCCTTCTTCTTTTTATTATTTTTAAGTTATTATTAATTTTTTAAAACAACCAACTCACCCCACTCTTGGTTGTCAAGGGATTTTCAATTGGTATCAGAGCTTCGAATCTACCTCTTTAATGATTTAACCATCTTGGATTAAATATCAAATGATAAACCAAACAACTGACATCATTGAAGGCGGTTCTACCATGAGACCACCTTACTCAATGGCATCGACTATCCCTATTGGAAAAATAGAATGAAAATCTACATGGATAATGATGGCATTGATCTTTGGGATATAGTTGAAGCGAGTTATACGGTTCCTACAAAAACTGTTGATGATATGGAAGTCGTTAAACTAAAAATTGAATGGACAATGGCGAAAAAGAAAACAAATGGGAGGAATAAAAAAGCAATGAATACTCTCTATTATGCTTTGAGTATAGAGGAGTATGGCAAAATCTCCCATTGTATTTTGGCAAAGCAAATTTAGGACACCCTTGAGACATCTCATGAAGGAATAAATCAAGTGTCATGTCCCGATTTCGGAACGTGACGGTCCTAGGATGTAGGAGATGCCAGAGGCGACCGGTACTCATAGAACCCAGTATCACATTCTATAATCATTTACTATCAAATTATTAACCAATTACTCAATTATTATCCATTATGTAATATGTCTATTTGTTTGCAACTCATTTTGCAATTGGCTGTAACCATCATCATCATCATCATATGCCATATCTGTACTTAATTTCATATTATACCATACATATATAATTATTGTCTAACTATTACATTTATATAACCCATGGAGCAACTAAAATATTTACAAGAATACAGTGTTAAAATAATTACACTGTCACAAAATGTAGCAGGAATCCACATAGATATCAATAGACAGGATTATGCCTCCTATTCTACACCTGGAAAGGGTAAACAAATGAAAGGATGAGTATAAAATACTCAGTAAATCTAATATGCATCGACCATAAGAAATGGTTGGAATTTCAATAAACAATAGGCAGATAATCAATAAATATTAATCTGCTCAATAATATCTAAATAAGGAATCAAAATATAGTGAATGACTGTAGAATCAATAAACAAGTCAATGAAGTTATATCACATAGATAAGACAGATAAAGGGCCATGAAACTCATATCACATGTAACAATAATGTGTCAATATACATAAAATTGATTAGGTTTTGTGGCTAGGACCGTTAACCCTTCCCAGCTAGGGTATCATTAAACAATGTGCACATTGTCGATGGTATGTACCCATTACTCCGTCAGAGAGACAGCTCTGTCAAATCTCATTGGAATCAATAAGATTATGAAACAAATCAATCAATATCAATAAATAATAATGATCTCATCAAATAATAGTAGCTCGTGAATTTACTCAAACGAGGCTGCAATTAAGTAATGAATAAGCAATGGAAGGAGCAATAAATAATGATATTACGAATAACAATTAACCTTGAAATGAATCAAAAGTTGGACAATCAAAGTCAAGAAGTTGTCTCAATTAGCATGCCAATATCGCTGGCGATGATGGCATTCAAATGGTAGGCTTATGGATGAAAAAATGATAGGCCTATAGTAAAATGAACTAGGCATTTCAATAAACACTTGGTGTATAACATTGAACGAAAAATTTGGCTAGGTTATGGTGCAACATTGACATTTCCTATATAATCAACAAACAACTCACAATCAAAGCAACACAATAGGTATCAATTATCCAATAATAAACATCATCAAAAGGATCAAAATGGCTTGTAAACTTAAAGGAAAAATAAAGTAAAATTCAATTGATGAATAGTGCTAGGTGGTTCGGCCATGAATGGGTTTTAAAAGGAGAATTCCAATCATCAATTCAATGCTATAGACATGTTAAATAATGCATATTAAACTCACCTCACACTTCAAATAAGTTAGGAAAATTGATTTTCCACCTTAAGCTTCGAAGGAGGCAAAATGTGCAATCTTCCAAATCTTTATTTTCTACACCAAATCAACAACAAATAATTCATCTATTAGCCTTTAATTAACATAATCTAAGCTTAATTAATATTAACTAACATTAATTTAGGGTTACATATCATACAACTTCAATCTAGGGTTTGAAATTTGGGGAAAACTCACCAAATGCATCAATCGATGCAATTAAACACTAAACCCATTCTATTTAATATCTAATACATCTAAATCAACCATTAAACTAAAGAAAAAAACTTGTTACCTCAAATTAATGGACCACCCGAAATCTTCAATGTGTTGGTTCTTAAAATTTTTTGAGTTCCAAGATAAGAAATGGATGGAAAATGGAAGAATAAAGGTTTGATTCAAGTTTTCTTTAGATTTTCTCTTGAAACAAGCTTGAAAATTGATGGGTTTTTGTCACGACCTATCTCAGAAGTCGTGACGGTCCTAGGGTACGGGTGATGCATAAGCGACCAGTACCACGTAGAACCCAATAGACTATCTATATGGCATGCAACAACCAAATACAACTCAAATAATTATAAAAATGCTGAGGAAAATTCGACAGCATCTCCTCTAAAATATGACTATGCCTATAATTCAAA